>CAEGAE010048665.1:0-79294 GCA_903067095.1 Girardinus metallicus
AAAGTATTGAGATGAACTTTTGTTATTGACCAAATACTTATTTTCCACCCTTATTTGCAAATAAATTCTTTAAAAATGAGACAATGTGATTTGTCTCTCATAGTTGAGGTCTACCTATGATGTCAATTACAGGCCTCTCTCATCTTTTTAAGTGGGAGAACTTGCACAATTGGTGACTGACTAAATACTTTTTTCCCCCACTGTAGTTGTGGCTAAATGTGGTTCGACAAAGTATTAGCACGAGGGCTGAAAAAACAAACAAACTACACCCTTTTCTTTTTTTGTCAATTTATCACATAAAATCCAAATGAAGCACATACAAAAATTTGCGTAACATCCAAGAAAATATCCAAGGGGATGAAAACCTTTGCAGGGCCCTGTAAGAGGGGAGCGAATCCATCAGCTCCCACTCAGACTGGGAACATTAGCACTCATCAGGCTAAGGAGCTGAAAGCATTGTGAGGCACAAGGGAGAGTGTCTGACTGATAGACAAGATATGGAATGTAATAAGGCAGAAATATAGTAGAGAAGTCAGGAGGCACAGGGGAGATAAGTGGGTGACATCAGGTAGGTGCCATTTACTGTAAGTAACACCAAAGTACGTCAGATTGTTGCTAACTGATATGTTTTACAATCAGGAACGTTAAATACACCAGCAGGATGTAAATGCACAATTTTGATGCATAAAATTACACAAATTGCCACTTATTGTTTGTGTACCCCGGCTGGCCCCTCTTAGATGCATTTAAAGTGCAAACAAAAGACAACACACATTTTCTTCCATGTTTATCCTGCTGAACGGCCGGTGGCCCAACTTCTCTCCCTGTCAAACAAACAATGATTGTGAGTGTGTGAGAGATGCTACATATGTGCTGTACATTTGGTCTACGTATGTGTGTACAGACTGATGTTCACTAGGAGTCACAGACACGGTGGGACACTCAATGTGTCAGCAACAGCCAGGCTCAGCGTTACTCCAACCGGACCACCAATAAAGTTCTGCGTTGTGTAAATGAAGAAGGCAGGGAGTTACAGTTCAACCTAACTGATGGTGTGTTTTTCTGCACAGAATGGAATAAGACAGTTCAGCAGCAGGAAAAACACCCAGCCGACATCGACTCACCTTCTTCCTTAACAGCCATGAATGGACTCAAGCTTTCATCAGTATTTTGCATTAAATGCCAATATAAAAAAGTTTACACATTTTGAAACATGACAAAACAAATATAAATAAAAGAAACGCACACCACCGACAAATCTCTGTGATTAACAATTGAAAGGCATAACAATTTGCATAAAGTGAAATTAAAATACACAAATCTTCACAAATGAACAAGAAAGCTCAGCAAAAAAAAAGAGAATGAGCAATAATATACCTGAACAGAATGGAATATAACAGTTCAGCAGCAAGAACAACATCCAGTCGACATCAGCTCGCCTGCCCATGACAAAGGAACCAAATAAAAAACACTGACAGTACTGGAAAGGCAATGTCAGCTTGTTCACGCACAGGCCGCAACAGTAAGGTCTAACGCTCAGTAAAATCATCCCGTTTGCTGCTGAAATCTACATAGAAACCAAAGCTAACATCTTAACAAAATGCTAGCAGAAAGACTGTACATTTAGCCCTATATAACAACTTTCAGGAAGTAAATTAAAAGGAGCTGAATGAGAAACTCCATAACAGCCACCGACAGAATGGGGAAGAAGGAAACAATGTCAGAGATTACGGAGGTAAAAATAAAATAACTTACCCAAAATTATTACATAGATTTTTTTAAAGTAATAGTTTCAAGATAAAAAGAAAAACAATAAAATTAAAATAAAGAAATAAAAATACATAAATGAAATTCACAAATGAGGGATTTTTGGTGGAATGCATTATGTTTATTTTAGTCAATAGAACAGGAGAGTTATATGAACTTTAACTGTCTTTAAACACATCACTAGGACAGCAGTTATATATATTTTTATACATATTTTTAACAAAGGTGTTTTTTTCTTGCTTTAATAACTTAGGGTCTATTTCTTTTCTTTACTTTTCTGTCACTGAGTAAAATAACAAGAGTTTGCAAAGGATAAAATAAGTGCCACCATGTTTTCTGGAAAAATGCATTGTGAACTGATGGGATCCAACAGAAGCTCCTGAACAACAACCTCTGAACAGGATCATCTTAAACTCAAGCTCATTTGCGTTAATGATCCAAACCCAAAATGAATGTTTTGGAGTGGCCTAATTGAAGTTTTCAATTAGGCCACTTTCAAGCTATTCTCAATTATAACCATTCTGCAAAGAAGAGGGAGCCAAAATTATTTAACAGTGACTTAAAAGTCACTGATATTTTTTTTAGTAAACTCTCAATGGTAGTAGATGTTGCCAAGATACTTCACACATAAGTACAGGTTGGTTTAGACTGCTTTTATCACATATGCCATAAAAACAACATTTGTAAATGTTTGGCATGCACTCAGGTTATCTTTGTTTGGTGTTAGATTCTGTTTGATGACTTGAAAAATTTCAGTACAACTAATAAAAGCAAACATGGGAAATGTTTCTCAAAGCAATCTCAATATGAATGAGTGTTTCCTTTCTGCTTGTGCCAGTAAACAGCTCCCAGCACTAATTT
The DNA here is from genome assembly GCA_903067095.1 of Girardinus metallicus. Lineage (NCBI taxonomy): Eukaryota > Metazoa > Chordata > Actinopteri > Cyprinodontiformes > Poeciliidae > Girardinus > Girardinus metallicus. Next base: position 2,629 of record CAEGAE010048665.1, read on the forward strand.
TTGTCACTTCCTTCACTAAAATAATACAACTGTGATTGCATCCTTTACTGTTTACTATGTGTATCCGACCCAATCTCTTTCACAATTGCCTTGTTGTCTCCCCATGTTTACTTTTACTCCTGATTGGTGGCTCTTTCCTGTTTGACACATATTTTGTTATTTGGATTATTAAGGAGAGGGAAATAGGAGTTACATGCTTGCTTCTCCACAATTTAGATTCATAGAAACAATCTTTTGCCATTTCCTATAACAATGTATTTAATGCAGACTTCATGTCATTCTAAAAGCGCACTGTCAAACTGACTGCACAAATTAAAAGAGCAAACAGAAGATTAATTTGTCTTATATAAAGACATAAGAAGATAGAAGATGTGTGTCTAACTTGCTGAGGCCTGCCAAAAAAGGAGCATCAGTGGCTTGGTAGGTTGCTAATCTTAGAAATAATTCTGAATTAATGTAGAATAGGACTGACTCATTTACTAATAGTATTAAACACCTTCAACAAAAACCTTCAGTAGCCGTACCTGCATCGGGGTCCTGATTTAGTCGAGCATAGCGGGAGTTGTTGAGCAGCGGTATACATTGCTCCACAGAAACCCAAGTGTAGGATTCCGGGCAGAGGAGGTCAGCGGGCCGGTACTGTCCCTGAGAAATGAAAAGAAGACAAAGATCCAATGTCAACATGCTGTTGTACCCACACATTTTTCTTCCTACGTTTCTGAGAAAGCATTTTGACCATTTATACATATTAATATAAAATTTTTAAATGGAAACTGAAAGATGATGGATGATAGAGGACACATGGACAGATGGCAAAATAGAGAGGTGAATGAATGAACATTATCTAAACTTGTTTGTCTGTTCGTCCATGATGGACAGATAGAATGGAAAGGTGGATGGATGAACAAATAGGTGGATGGGTTGACAGTTGGATGGACAGATGGATAAGCAAATGGAAGGGTAGATAGATGGATGGATGCGTGGATGGATGAACAATGGAGGTATGAACAGACAAATAGAGATAGAATGGACAACCAAATGGATTGTTATAGCATACTTTTGTGTAAAGAGATAAAGTCCACACCTTATATGGTAAATTCCAGTAATGTGTGCTTTGTTTTTTATAACAGCAGCTTAATAATAATCCATGACTGAAGGAACTTCTTTTTCAGAAATCCATAAGTTAGACAAAAGAATAAGAAATACCTTACTATAATCTTAAATACATCTCTACACCTGAAAAAATCTTAAATGAAATTCCAAATTTTTTCCAGACATTTAAAGACCATTTTGACTAGCAGAAAAAAAAAAATCACATTTAAATCAGCATGTTTTTAACGTGCCCCATTTTAGTGAGTGCAAAGACATCCTGTTTTTAAATAATTACATAAAAAGTATTAAACAAATCTTGACTGCTGAGCATCATTAGCTGAGAGACACTTGGTCAAAGTTAGATGAACCTTTGTTATAACACTGATAAGACCATTTCCACAAACTCTAGTGATGACCCTTCACAACTCAAGGCTTGACAAGTTGTAAACTGACCCCAGGGTCGAGGTGAAGACTGAGCTGTGGCTCAAACTCCCTTCTCTTACGGGAGAAGCGAGCCGGTACTGTTCCCGGTTATATCTACCCTTCTCTCTGACTCGAGTGTTGTCTGCAAAGTTGAGGAGGAAACATAAACATAAAAGCTTATTTTTATGTGTGCTTGCTAAATGGGTACAACTCTGTATTTGACCTCACATTTTGGATGGAAAGTAAATCAAGCAGAACAAAAACAGCTGCAAAGCGTAGCGGGGGGCGGTGAAGGGGTTGAACGAACAGAAACAAGGCGCAGGAGGAGGGGTATTAGACTCCATTATCAGAGACCTGTGTTCTATCACACGGCTCCAAACAAATACAAACTGCAGAGAGAGCTCTGTAAATAAGCTGGCGCCTGCAACAGGCCTGCTGTGCTGCCTCAACATACACGATATTTGAAGTTTATATTACAGCAAACTGTAGGACAAAGACTCGAGCGTTCCTGAAGTTTCATACACAGCTGAGGTCAGAAAGTGCTGAATAAGTAAACACAAAGTACAGTCGTCGAAATGAACTGTAAATAATAGAGACAAAGGAAATACCACCAATGGAAATAATATAAACAAACCCTTCTGATTATGACCGATCTGTCAGAGGGGAGAGAATAAGCTGCCTGTTTTCACTTGCATTAAATTAAGCCTTTTATAAGACAGAAGGGTTAACAGAAAGTAAAAAATTTTGGAATATAGTTTTCCAACAAACTGGCATCATGTGAGGTAATATTCCAGGCTGTAGACACTATGCTACTGATCTAACCAATCTCTTGTATAAAAACTGGATCTCTTTTTTTCCCAAAAGGTGCTTGAAACAAGGCGCGCACAGAGTGATCTGTATCGGCTTAGATTTCCTTAAAATTGGCCGAAAAATGTAAAACCAATCACATCTACCCATCTTATCTACCTCCACAAAGGTCAGCTACTGTCCTCTTGATAAAAAAATAAATAAATAAATGGTATTGGCAGTACAGCCAGTCAGCACAGCCCTACTTGAAACCTCTGCTGTGAATCGGCACTAAATAAACAAAGTAAATAGAATCAAACAATCATATATTTTTAATCACCATTTAAAATTATGCTCACAGTAGAAAAGAGATATAAGTATGGCCGTAGCAGCTCCTATGGATTCCTCTCTGCATCACACACCTACCTATGAGGAAACAACATTACAGCGCAGCAGATAGGAGATGAAAGAAGTCAGAAAAAGAAGAAATTCTCACTCAAATAAAATAAGAAATAACTTGTTTAAGTGCCTTTGCTAATAGAGAAATGGCATCTACAATGGACACACACTCATCTAGTCCCAACAAGCTCCAGGCTCTTATACAACTGTCAGCATGATTACCCTGACACTCTCACACTCTGCCTCCTTTCTATAGATTCCTTCAACACAATGAGACATAACTCTATATGGAGAACCCGCACCTGGCTGCATGTAGAAACACAATGAGACACAGTTCCTGGTACAAGTGACTACAACTCTGCAAAAGCAAAATGGAAACAGGAAAGGGTTACAAAAGAAAATGCAAAGATGTGATGGGAACAGAGATAGCCATAACAAGAAAATAATGGGAAAAAAGTACAAAATCAGGCTAACTTTTAACATCCCACAGATATGTCGTTTTTGTTTGTTTACTCTAACCTACTTGTGTCAATGTGTTTCTATAATAGATTAAAAAAAAGCCTTTCTGATTTTTACAAGCCTATAATTTCTGTTTATTGCGTGAGGTTTTGAGAAAAAAGCCAGACCAAACCAAAATGATACAAAGAGTCTGGTTATGGCACAATTCCTCAATCCTCACTTGAAAGGAGACAAGATGCACAGAGTGAAATGACCCGTCTTTTAGTGGTCTGGAAAGTTGACTGCAAACATTGTATAAAAAAAACAAAAAAATAAGCGTACTACTGTCTGTATTTGTGAGGTGCTTCGCTGTATTGCACTCTTAAATCTTGCTTTCCAAATTTGGTATGAAGAACTTGTAATTCACACATGCCCCACTGCTTCCATGGATGATGCATGATGACAGAGCTCTGCACACACGTCTTTTTTAAGCTAGTCTAATGGCAAAGACAACACACTCGAATTGAATATGCTCCAGAGATTTGCAAATTGTTGTGGTAACTGCTATATTTCGTATATGCTATTGTTACAAACACTAAAAGTCTGCAAAAAAAGATTGTGAGTATGTATGTGTGTACGTTTCTTTTTCAAAGGGACAAAAACATCATAATTTAACTCTTTGGTTCTGCAACTTTTGCTATTCTTTGAAACTTTGGTAGCTACTTTGGATAATGAAGTCAGATGGCTTAAGCACCTAAATATTTAAAAGCTAAAATACCTTCAGCAAGTGATTTGATTTTCTGGAAATTAAACCTTTAGGGTGTAAATCTAACACACCTTAACAGCTGAGAGTGAAGAGACTTATCACTGCAAATGTTATAACTGAGTGTCTGCGAAATCAAACTAAAGTTTAAGTCCCTAAAAATTATAGACGAACTTGCTTTCTGTAATTAAGCAGACAACCTGGAATGTAACTGTATTCAAAAGAGTTAACTTCAGGATTGTTTCAGTCCAGAATAAAGTTCTTCCTGATGAAATTTCCCCAAACAGCTCAATCTGTCACTGACCCTCCATTTTTTGTTAAATTTGTTAAATGAAAATTAAGAAAAACAGACATTTGTAAAAAGAGAATGGTACATTGTCTTCTGTGGGATGTTGATACATACGCAAATATGACGCAAAAATTTTTTTTTATTACATTTTCCAAAATATGGAAAGAACTAAGAAATATTCCTGGTTCTTTCATTGTCAATCTGAAAGTTCAGTGCAATTATTCCATTAAAATACTGAAAAATGTCTCAAAACTGCATTTGTTTTGATATCTGTATTTGAAAACCAATAGGTTTTTGATCATTTTAGCATAAGTTATTATAGGAGCCACCAGCAAAGTTGCAGGTTGCAAACTCCTGTTTTAGTGTTTTATTGCAAATTGGGTCTTTATGGAAGAGTAGGAGAAGTCCTGTTTCCAGTTGCACACAGACCACATAGCAGTCACAGCAAACATGGAATAAGGTAAGATCAAAATTCAAATTTTAATCTAAATTGAATCTAAGTTCAATTGAGATCATGAAGCAGCACTTTAAAATTAAAGACCTCTGATTGCCCTCCAACCAATCTGTTAGAGTTTGAACCATTTTGCAAAGATGCAATAGCAGACACTGTAATCTTTAGATTTGCAAGGCACTGCGTGTGATGTTTTGCTGTGTGGTTGTCAGTGAGTAAGCAAAGAGTCAGTGTTTACAGGAAAGCAGTCTACTTCAGGGTGGATTTTCCAGAGAACTAAACTTTTTACAAGAGAGTAAAATTACTCAACTTCATTTGAAAAAGAAGCTGCCCCGGTGTAAACAATTACACAACCTCAATCATCTGAACTAAATAAACACGTGGAGGGCTTGATAAACAGTTACACAATGCTGTGCAGATGTATGATCACTCCCCACTCACTCTTTTCAGACCACACATAAAGACAGCAGAGGCCCTGCTGTCAGAGAGAAATTTATTATCAAATCAAAACCTCCACTGTCCCTTTTGCTCCTCCCTTCTGTTGTGTTTTCCATCAACCCAGTTCTGTCATGTTTTCGCCCGCACCTTGGTAAAATGGGGAGCTACGCCCCAGGTTCATAAATCTAATTCATGAAAAAAGAAATTAATCAGACCCATAAATAGAGTGCAGTGCTGTAGCCAAGGAAACCTCGTGAAAACGCTCACCTCTTTTGCCTTCTACTTTAAATTCCACCTCAAAACTTAAGAACCTGAAAAATTTGTTTGATCTATGCGTCAGTCAGGTAACTCTTTCAGACCTTCAGCTTGTCATTAACAAGTTTTTATTAGGTAAACCCCCCCCCAAAAAAAAACACAGCCCTCATGTCCCATAAAACCTCAGTTTATTCAGTTCAGAGTATATTATCTAGTATCTGTTGGTCGCTTCCTCCCCTCACCAATTAGTCCTTTTGAAATTTTAGTCTGAATACAAAAAGAAGACGTCTGCTATTGGAAATTTTGGACAGACTCTTCATCAATTCATACCTGCCATACGCCAAGCAGTGATTTCACGTAATTTCCCATAAAATTGTTAAGAAATGGAGTTTTCTGATCTTCAGCTCTAGATTGACTCACAGAAGACAGAAGCAGCTAAACTTTCAAGTCTACAAAAATGAGGAGTAATCACTGATCCACACTTGTATTTTATTTTCCTCATACTGAAGATGTATTCATCTTAAAAATGGAACAGCTTTTTGGTGATACCCACAGAATTAATTTTAATTTTAACTTTTCTAAAAATGTTTTTTGAAAAATTCATTATTTATACATTTACTTTAGAGAAATGTGCTGTTTTGTTGTTATTAATATCAAACGGCACTCTAGTTAAACACTCAGAATCACAGGCAGAATATCAATATCCTAACATCAGTGAGAATTTTTCAGGTTTAATGGACAGGAGGAAAGTAGATGAATTTAGTCTATCCATCCACTGTCTATATCAACTTATTCTTGTAGGATTCCAGGGAGGCTGGTACCTATCTGCAGTGGTCATTGGGTGAGAGCTAGAGCTAGTTCACCCTTGACATGTTACAAGTCCAACATAAAGCAGCATTAAAACACACAAGAAAATTGACAACATACACTCATACCAAATAGCAATCTAGAGACTGATTAACTTAAAAGTCATGTTTTTGGTCTGTGGGATGAAGCGGGAGTACCAGGAGAGAACCCGCACATGCACAGGAAGTACATGCCAACTTTATGTAGAAAGAAGCCAAGCTTGGATACAGACCCACGACCTTCTTCCTGCAAGGCAACAGTGCAGCCAGTGTTGTTTTCTAGTGTCCATCAGCATTGTTTAACATTTTACACGAAGATCTACTTCCCTGTTATAGCTGTGATATTATTGTTTAGACGAGTCGTGCACTGAACACAGACTTCGAAAGCAGAATATAAAACTTTTCTATCAGCTCAGATCAACCCCTCTAAGAAAAAACATCTGTTGGTAAAACTGAAAGAACTAAATCAGCAAATAGAGTACCAAGAGTGTATTGCAAAATAGAAAAAGTTCAACTTTGCTCTGTTTGTTTTTAGTGCCAATAGTGCAACCCCCCCTCCACCAAATTAAGTTGTTTTTTGTATAATACAGCAAATGAAACATGAGGTCAATAATGAAAGGCATAAGCTATTGGTCAAGTTCTCAGAGAAAGTAATTATCATTTGACCCGAGCTGAAGTTGAGGTCAGCATGCCACATTTGTGATCTTACTGCAGCATGTTGTTCAGCTGGCCGTCTCCCAGGACAGACCTGAACTCAGAGAGAACACAAAGAGGCCTAGTGTGGCCCAAAGCCAGGCAAATCTAACCTACTCTAGCCCAGGCCGGCACACTGACCCAGGGTCAAACTGAGCCAATCTCTGTCAAAAACCAATAAACACAGGCCCTGATCCCTACAACCACACTCTCTCCTGAACCTACAGCTCTCACAATGCACTCCCTTTATCAGCCTGAACATGTTGACACACCTACATTCTGCTAGAATAGAGTGGGTGAGTGGGGGACTAGCTGCATGGCCTCTGGCTGCTGATGGACACACGTAAACGGTGCAGCTCACAGACGCAGCAAGACAAACAGAACAGAGGTCTGAGCAGATGAACGATGAGCAAAGACAGACAAGTCCAAACAAATGGGATTTCACTTCAGACAGACACAGTAAGCCCTTCAGTAAAGATATGAAAACCCACACTGCAATGCATTTTACTGGGATTTCATGTATTAAACCAACATAAAAGGAGTGTATGGTTGTGTAGTGGATGGAAATGCTTTTCCGTCAAAATGTTCAACAAATAAATACATGAACCTTTATTTAACAACGTAAGTTGATTGAAAACAAATTCTCATTTTCAACAAAGACCTGTTCGGAAAATATTAAAACATCATACAACAGAATATCATTCAGTAAAAAACAAAAGAATGCCATAAAACAGAGGGAAAATGGAGTAGTGGGTATATGGATCATACCTTCCTGAACCGATCTTTTCTTGTTACAGTCTTTCTAGACTTTGACTTGGCCATTTTTTACAAGTTTTTGGGCATTGTCCTTCTGGAAGGTGAATCTCTATCCCATTCTCAAGACCAAACCCCATCAAGTTTCTCTCTTCATACTGAAAAACACATCACCACCCTCATGAAAAGAATGATTTTGGTTGAATCTGTTCCACATCTTCGTCTACATTTACTGTCCTCTGCATGGCGTGAGGCAAACTTTAAACTGAGCTCTGTGAGGCGTTTAAAGCTTTTAGTTATATTTTCCACTGATCCTGCTTCTCTTGTGATTTCTGAATGCAGTTTGTTGAAGTGGATTTTATTTAGGAGCATCACAGTAAAAGGGGATGAAAACAACTGCACAACATACGTTTTTGATTGGTAAAGAAATCTGAAAACCATGCACCATCTTCATAACTGCACACCAATTTGTGTTGTTCCATCCTGCATCTCTTCTCCAACGAGTCATTCGACTCATTATAAGAGCTAAAGCATGCCAATTCAACCATTTGATTCAGGTGTCTGGGAGAAGGTATGCATCCAAAAGTTGCAGGACAGTAGCAATAGACCAGGGGAACTTGGGCACCCCTGGTCTATTTAATAAACTCCACAGAAACTAAACTAAAAGTTTGTTGCTGAAATGTAACACAATCTAAAAGATTCAAGAGGAGCTTTCAAAGGTCCTGCACTAATATGAATTTGTGTGAGACAGAGGATCCTCAAAATGTCTGGCAGGATTTATGCAAACTGCTGCTGTTTAAACACTTGGGGCCCACCGAGGCCTTTTCACCCTACTCAACACATCACCACAGCACGACCTTCAAATAAAGCACACAGACTGGTAAGTTTCCCCCCCTTTGGGCCTCTAGACAACTGCCACAACTCCTTCCACCCAGTTCACTCTGCCCAGCACTCCTGCGCCTGGCTAAGCGTCATGGCTCCACGGCTGACAGGTTAATGAGGAGAAAATATTTTTACAGGATCGCATTTCGAGTGGGCCCTGAGAACCAATGGCAGCGCTTTTTATGGGCATCAGCTCCAAGACCGGGTACCTTTTATCTCTTTATCTCCTCTGGTTTTTATGGTGAAGGGGACCTGTTACACCTTTCTGACACAGACCACAACTCTGACTTGCTGCCAGAACTGCAGCTCTAATCTCAGTCTTAAAACTCCACCACAGACATTTTATTACAAAGCCAAATCTAAAACCACAGTCCACAGAAAGTCTAACATGTCTAACAGCGTTTATGAGAGCAGCTCATTGTCTCTTCTGGAGCTTATCGATGATCTAGATGGCTTCTCCTGACAAAGAGGCATTTCAGACAAAGTGGCGCAGCTGCAGAGGGTTTGAAAATAAATAGAGGTGAAGCTAATGGCAATGCAAACACCTTGAACTGGCAGCTAGAGGGCTCTGGATCTGCTCAGCATGACACACACTCCAAACTCTCATTTTTGCCCTTATGACCCTCAATCCTCCCCCTCACTCTTACCCTCCCGCCACCCGATGTTCCTCATTTTCGTCCCGCCACCACCAGTCAGAATGGGTCGTCTGACCCGACCCGCTGAACTCTGCCGCCTCAGAACCTAACCCTGTCAGCGCCCCTCATAGGAGGTGCCAAGCGCCGCTGCTATCCGGCTACGCTGCAACCTGCTAATGATTTGTTAAAAACACAATCGTGACGAGACCGAAAGGGGTGGGGTGGAGATGATGGGGCATAAAAGAGCAGAGACATTTTTTAAAAAGCTTAAACAAATGTTTCTGCTGAGTTGCACACTGATGGTGGTCTCCTGTCGAGCTAAATCAAACAACAACACTTCAGTTCGAAAGGCTCGATTTTGAAACAGGGGGAGGGGAGAAAGCTGAAAATTTTAGGGCTGAAAAAGGTCTAGGTTGGGGTTTGATGTTATTGTGTGGGGGCACGGAACTTTACCTAAACTGCTGAAGGGGAAACCACAACAAATTATCTTTTAAAAGTCAAGATAATTGCAGCTTCAACCAAGCTCAAGAAAAAAAACCTATATCAGGGTAATTCCATGTTGAACTGAACTGACCACAGTACCTTTATAATGTACCACCTCAATCTGAGATAATGTTTAAAGAAACGGGATCACCAACAACCCCAAAATTAAAAACTGCTCCTGCCTCTCAGGCTTATAACAACATTAGAATAAATAAAGAACGATGTTTTACTTCCTGTTTTTATCTATGAATGGAATCAGCTGGAAGTTTCTTCAGACGCTATCAATCTGTCATCCCAACCGGCATATAGGCGGCTGGTTTTGGACAGTTGCTGAAAGAAGAACAGAAACAGAAAAAGCCAAAAAAAGAAAAAGAAAAAAAAAAGGGGGGGGGGGTTGTCCTGTGTCTGGACTAGCTGCATCTGTGAAATCCATCAGTTCCACACGAATGCCGCTACTCAGTGTAAATCTTATCGATGCAAGTCATCAAGATATGAACGACTTCATACACCTTTAAAGCCTCTTGCATTTTTTCACTTTGAACCCACAAACTTCAATGTCTTTTATTGAAATTTCATGCAACACCAACTCAATGTAAAGCACAATTAAGGAGTAAAATCCTACGTGGTTTCAAAAATATAAAAAGTGTAATGTACACTTGCATCCACCCCCCATTTACTCTGATACTCCTTAAAAAACAAATGCAAACAACTGCAGTATGCCACAAATCTGACCTTTATGGAAAAGTCGCAAAAACAAACAAACAAAAGAAACAGAATTGAAAGAAAGTTCTGTGAAAAAAAAAACTGAAACATGATGATGGCAGCATCATGATATATGGACACTTTTCTTAAGCAGGGGAAGAGAAACTGGTCAGATAAACGCAGCTAAAAACAGGAAAGTAAACCTGATAGAGGTTGAAAGAGACTTGAGACATACAGCCAGAGCTACAATGAAGCGGTTTACATCTAATGTGACAGAATTGCCCAGTCTAAGTCAAAAACTGAGTCTAATTGAGAATCTGTGGAAAGACTTCAAAAGCAAAGATTACACAGAGACGGTTTGCTTCCGATTTGACTCAGCTTGTGCTATTTCACAAAGAAGAATGGGCAAAAATTTCAGTCTGTAAAAGTTCAAAGCTGGTAGAGAGATCCACCAAAAGATGTGAAGCTGTAACTCCAGATATTTATGCAGGATGGACTCATGAGAAATACAAATGCCGGACACACCTTTTAAGATCTGTATTTGTTTTAAAATAAAATAAAATAATTAAAACTATAAATTAAAACCCATTAAAGCTAGTTTCACTTCTACTTTACAAATATGCACTACTTTCTGATTTGTTACAACAATCCCAATAAAATGCGTAGATTTTTTTTTTTGTTTTATTGTGACTTTGAGTGAGTAAGAACAGATTTTCAGGATCCTGCATAAACAAAAAATAAAAATAAAATTGAGAGATATGCTTACCCTCATGAAAAATACTAATCTAAGAGGGAAAAGCAGTTGTTTACAGAGATGAGGGTGTCTACATCCATCAGATTAACTATGTCACTCCCAGTCTACCCAGATGTTCAACAAGTGACGCAGTAAAGGTGAGGTCACACACGTACGCATAACATGCTGTCTGTTTATGGCTCCTTGAGTGAAAATAGCATGCACGTAGAATCATGACAGATGTGCCTCAGAGCCTTTTAGCATGCTGCAACCCATCGCGATTAATGAGAGCACAAAGAAAGCCTGTCTGAAAGCTCATTCATTAAATTAACAAACTTCTTATTGAGAACTATCTGGAAAAGCTACAAGGAATGAGCAAAGATTGAAAAGGAATATGTTTTGACTCAATGAGAACTAAATGCAAACATCTGGGCATGAGTTTATATGTGCATAGCCTAAAAAAAAAAGTTTCTAGTACGTCTTCTCTAATTTATGTCATAAGCACAAGGTAGTAGGTGCAGCAAGTGACAGAAAAGCCTGCAGGCATTCACTGATTGAGACAAACATTAGCACTGCAGAGGGCCTGAAACCACATCCAAATTCTTTCAGTTGTAACCTAATGCACTCTTCCACACAGCCACTGACACCTGGATGGATTAATTTTGGGTCCTCTTTATTCACAAGCTTTGGCCATGTGGAAAAGTGTTGGCTGGCTCTGGAAAACCGACCAGCTTCTCTGACAGAGTTTGTTATTTGTGGGTAAGGAGGAGTTGGACCGAAAGGAAACGGAGGTGCAGCTGCTGCAAAAAGAAGTTCTTTAAAAGTCTGTAAAGCACCGCCGGAAAACGAATACTCCTTTTCATCCTGCCTCCTTTTCTCATTTGGCCCACATTTTGTCACTTTTTTTTCTCCCCCCTTATCAGCCCTCTTCCTCCTTTTTTCACTCATTTTACCAACTCCTCCTTTCTTTGCGTCCTCTGAGGAAAATTTTATGGTTTCCTGAGCTCAGAGCAAGACATTCTTCCACTGAACAATAATAGCAAGACCCACTTGATGTTACTGTTACTCCAGCACCAAGAGGTTAGAACAGCGTTAGAATGAGGTGCAGGCATGCCTCCCTGGAACATGCATCAAAACATTAAGATCGAAAGCAGATTGTCAATGGAAGTATTTGAATGCTTCATTTGCTCACTTTAAAGTCTGCTTACTCAGATTTAAATGCAATACCTCAGCAGCCATTGCCAGTCAGAAGGTTACGCTCATCATGGGTAGAAAAGCGAGTTTCAAGCAGAACCACTGGTAGCTGCCACCTGAAGCACAAATGCTTTTTTAGTCCTGACAAGTTTTGTTTTCTTGAGGAAGATTAATTAGGACTAGCTAATTGGAACCAGAACATCCTCAGTCTGCAGAATGTTTTCACATTAAGTCAAACACATATTTTGAACTAACACTCTTCCCTGAAGTAAATTATTTTTGAAGCAGGACAGATGTAACCAACTAAATAAACAAGAGATCATTTCTCATGACTTTATTGCTTTGTATTTGTAGTTTTTCATGTGTACAGAACAGTTTAGTGTTGCTTCAATAGTGAATAACTGCATGTAAACTAATGCTTTGCCGTGTTTTTATCTGTCTACAATAGTAAAATAACAGATTCATCCTGCTTCTCTCAGACCCAGCTGCAGACTAAAATGAGTCGCACACAGCTGCCCTGAACGCAGTCTCAGCGCAAAACTGCATACAATTAATCATAATAATATTAAAATAATGAAATGCTTCATATGTTATTTAAATAAAAACATATGAAGCATTTTAGTAGATAATTATAAATGATCGCACTCTCTCTCTCTTCCCCTGTCTCCATCCATCCTATCACTCTGTTGTCCTCTGCACAGGAAACAAAAGACAATGGCTTCAAAGTAAAAGCTCTTTTTTTAAATAAATCAGCATACATTGGATTTGCATGATGAAATGATAGTTTAAGAATGTCTGAATGGACAAACAGGGTGTCCCAGCAGATAATGGTCCCCACAACACATCAAACTTGTTTTAAAGACAAACCACACCAAGATTTAGCTTTTGGAAATATCTGATCAAATTAACCACTTTATATTAAAGAATTGTAGGATACCCTTAAAAGCTGAGTCAACAGATTTAAATAAGTTGTAACAAATCTGTCAGGAACAGCGGCTCAACATTCAGCCACAATTATACAAGAAGCTTATTGATGGCTGCAAAATGTTGGTTGAAGAGCAACTTGCTAAGAGAGGCTTAAAACAAAATTAGTGAGGATGTATGCATACATATAAGCATGTATGTATAATTTATGACACTTTGCATAAGAAATCCACCATGAATATAAACTACTGCAACCAATTCTTGAATTTCAATTTCACTGAAGATGTGCGATGTAGTGAATAATTGCATGTAAACTAGTGTCTTGCCATATTTTTATCCGTTTTCATTTTTCTACAGTCCAGGAAAAAGAAAATGTCACATGCATCATCAGAAACCCAAATGAATATTATATTAACAGCCTTAACGATAGAGAACAAATACTGTTGACATATTTCTTAATTATAATTATTTAATTATTCAATTTCAATCATTCAATGATTATTTAATTATTTACAATTAAATAATTTATAAAATATTTAAACACATAATGAATATAATTGTTTTTATAGAAATACTAAATTGTTGTGCAAATGAAAGCATTGTGTGAGTTAATATTATATATATGAATAAATTACAAAGCCGATCTCAACAACTTTAAACACCTTAAAAATTAGCAATATCCAGAAATTCCCCACATGTAAAAGGCTTTCTTTTTCATAAATATCCAATAAAGAAAGGTTTGCATACTTATCACTTACACTTTCAGATTCAACTTGCATTTGGTCATGATCTGTACATATAGAAATATTGTTCATAATAAGGAGGGCTGAGATAAGTCCAGAGAATTCAGAGCAATGAAGCTTTAAGAGAAAGAAAAATGACCAAAGGGCCAAGACCTCTGCACTCATTTAGACTCCAACAGTTTCACCTTCTGCTCCTCACAGACAGCTCAACTTCAGAAGGCCAGGAAGGGCAAATGACCCAGGGACAGAAGCCAGGGGCAGAATGTCACGTCAAACACTGAACCGCCAGCCAAACCAGTGACACTCTGTGGGACGTTCAGTCCCAGCTTTAGGAACAAAGGAGAGTGTCTGACACCAGCCAGGCGTCCTCCCAGCTTCTGGCTGTACTTCAAGTCTTCTGAGGGCCCTTTAAGGCTTCCCTACAGGACCATGTCCTGCCGTTGGCAGTGCTTACAAGATCATCTCGCCTGGGGCCGTCTCCCTGGTCACACAACCCAGCCGAAAGGATTCTCCTCCAAATTAACAGCTCAAGAATAACAATAACAGAAATTGAGATTTTTAACTTTAAATGGGTAGTACAATCATGCAGACAGAAAGTATGTAGACATATAACAGATATAGTGGCATAAGAGCCTGGGCAATAAAGCTTTTAGTATCCAAGACTTCATGCACACCAGACTCAAAGTAAACAAGTTGCTGGACTATTTTTGATGATTACAGTTCATTTTTGATGATGAACACATTTCTTTGCAAGAAATGTGTTCTCTCTCCCAGGGGTGCAAGAATAACATAAGATCATTCTGTTCTTGCAGCTCTGATTTGGGAGCTTTTGCAGCTTCTTTTGTACACAAATGATGTGTCCAAAGAAAACTGAAGGACTTTTCACTTGTGTGGTATCTCATAATTATGCTGCAGTAGATGGGAGTTATGAGAAGTCCTTGAGAAGTATGAAATGTCCTGACCAGAAAAAGTCTCTGTTCTAGTGGTTAAGATACATTGAAGAAAGGGTAAAACTGTTTCTATATATTGAAAGGTGCCGAAAAAAAAAAAGAAAAACACAAACTTTTCATTCCTCACAGTAACAAAAATATTTTTGATTTCCAATAATTTAAATAAGGAAACATGTTTCCAAATACAAATTTTCAAGATACAATCAACCAACTAAAGTATTTTATTTTTTGTTTTTAGGTATAATACATTTTCTTCATTTTTTATATAGAAAATGATACTGGAAAAAAAAAGCACCCGGTTTGCAACCTATTAACCAGAGAAAAACTAATATTCCCCGTACACTATTGGTGTAATTTTTTGTAGAAATGTAATGCATATATGCATGAAAATAACAGAAAAACTCTGCTAATGCAAGCATTTTAAAACCATGCTGATATTTAAAAATATTGTTCAATTCTTTAACATTTTTGGCCACAGTTATTATGACCCATTAGGTAAGGCCTGAAGAACCTGCGGACTTCCACTAGTTAGAGAAGAAGAACAGAAGAAGGATTCAAGTCTGGAATGTCATCAAGATGTTTCTAAATTAAACTTTCTCTTCTTTTGTCCATACTTATTAAAACATGGCAAATGAAAGCTGAAATGTGAACCTCATCCTTCAAAGGAATCTTGTAGTATTTAAAATCTGCTCAAATTTTAGGACATCTTGGCATGCTGTAGAAACTCCATAAATACGAAATTAAGAAGATGGCCAGCCCAAGGTTTTAGCACTTCAGAAAAACAGGAATTATTGAGAGTCACTATTATAACCTTTTGTTCAAACTGTTTTTCTTTTGTGCACTATTGATGTTTTCCTTATATAAAGCACTTTAATCCAAACATTTCTTTACAACTATCTTATTCCAGAAATATCTGGAAGACAGCCATGACTGAAACAAGAGGGACCCACAAGTAGTGGAATGGTGTTGGAATAGGTTGAGTGGTGCCCACTAGGGTTCAAGTGCTTATAACTTGGCCACTAAAGAGACTGGAAGCAAGCGTGAGATCCCAAAACCAGTAAACCTCCAACACAACACCAAAGAAGCCTTAAAAGAGTCAAACAATGTCCCAGTATGTCGGTGCATTAATGAACTGAATATATGCAAATCAGACACAGGAGCAAAACACTGTGCATGTTGCTGGGAGCATGTTTGAGCGTGGGTGCTTTTCTGTGGGACTGCGAGAGTCTAAAGGTGGGAAATGGGCAACCTTCTCACCCTTGTTCTGTGTTCCCTCCCCAAGGGTAAAATAGGAAGAAGTGGGGAGGTTGTGAGCTAGACGCTGCAATGACAAACACACAAGAAAAGATATGGGGGAGGGGTAGTAAATGCCAGTGTGAGAGTGTGAGGTGCTGTGGTAACAGCGCAAGTTCTCAGACAAACGTGATCAAGATTCAACACACAGACGCAAACACAACACACTCATGTGCATTCCTTGCACACGCAGTCAAACTGAGAAATTGAGCAAAGCGTGAAGCAAACCCAAAGCAAGATGAAAGATAAAAAAGATATGGCAGTTCGCCACAATCTTCAACAGCACGTCAGTCTCCCACGGACAGGAACAATCTCTGGGCACATCTAACGTAGGAACCGAGGATGGTGTGAATGAATAAAAGCAAAAGGAATGAATAATGATTATCTGAATAATGTACAACAATGCTACCATGAATAAAAATATGGATTGCAGATTTTAAATGACAATATCAGAAATTTTGAGTCAAGTTTTCCCAGAAAATTTGGCTGAAAAAGTCTCACACTGTTCTAGTTCTTTGGGACTAAAACCCAATTTAACATACATAGCTACAATAGTTAGCTTCAGAGGAGAAAAATGGTTGCAGTAGTATGTTAATTGGTACAAAAAAGCCATTTTCCCAAAACAGTTGTGTGGTGTGGATTTGCTCTTCTTTGAGCCCTTCTGCACCTCAAATGTATTCACCTTGTTGGATATTTTACCCTTTTATTGCTTTTACAAGTCAGTAATGGTCAACAAAATCTGGCTTACTTCACGAAAACAAATACTAAAAAAATAATTTAATGTCAAAGTAGAAACTGATTTCTACAAAAATGATAAATAAAAATATGCAACATAAAATAAGATTGCATAAGTGATTTCTAATTTCTTCAGTAAACATTTTTGTTGATCATGATCAATTTGTAACAAAGGGAGACGTCCAAAGGAGTGATTACTTTTTACAGGAACTGTAACAGAAAAAGCAACCCATTTTAATCTCTTAGTTACTTTTTGTGTTTTTATAAATGGGTTCATACTCCCCAAACATGGACATCAGTTGTTGTTGTTTTTTTGTCACAGAAATAGCTCTTGTATTGATGTTAAATAAGAAATATATTTGGCAAGAAAAGATTCTGACAGTCACTGAAACCAGAAGGGATGAACAAAAGAAGACAATAATGTAAGGATATAAGGGGGTAAAAACTAAATGAAACAAATTGCTCAAGGTTAGGGATTCATATTCAGAGGTGAGGAGCTTTGAGTTTTCTGAAAACACTGTGTACATGTTAGTGTAAAATACCTTGTAGCGCATCTTGGGGCAGGAGTGAACGTAGAAGCCCAGGTAGTAGTAGCACAGCTTGGTGGACTGTTTCTGCAGTTTCCTGGTGAAAGCAATCTCCCTGTAACGGGGGGGTACATAAAAACACAGTTTGTAAAAACAGTTTTCAAGGAAATAGCTTCACAGAGATTAATCTTTATTTTTTAAACAAAACCTTGTTTTATTTTTTTCATATTATATTTTCTGAATGAAATAAAAATGGCCCACATATATGTTTGTGCCTGAAAATGTTAACAGACGATATTAAGACAACAGAAAAATAAATGGAACAAGACCTGTACACCAGGTCTTGTTCCATGTGTTTTTAGTTGATATATAAATGATGTTACCTGCACATCTTCACTGCTCTCTGTCTCACTTAAAATACTGTTGAACCACTTGTTCAAAAGAAGCATATGCAACGATTAAGCTCCAAGAGATGAAATGTAATTGAGAGATTTGGATCTTGATTAGGAAGCCTATTGAATCATATCACTGTCAACAAATTTTGACATTTTCATTCAATTTTCAAACTTCAAACTATTTTAAATGTTTTTATGACAAGTTCCTCAGGTGCTCCATGAACATTTGGTCACCCTTACTGGTTCAGCAACACATGGAGTATCAAGTGAGAAATGTAAGCTGGCTTTATGTACAAACCCTCTGGGACAAACAGACTTCCTTCTACGAGCGGTCAACAGGTGGACCTGTAAAATTAAAACTTTTATAACTTTTACTGCCTCCATTTTGATTAAATCTGAAACAGTTTCTTAAAAAGGACCAAATATTAAGTCATGACAAGTCACAAGCATCTTATTGAATTTCGTTTTAATACCAACTTGTATTAATCCTGATGAATGTTCTGTTTTTACTGTTTATATTTGCATTTTAAACTTTGCATAAAATTTGCTGAGTTTTATGAAACCAAAAGCCCAACTAGGGACATGAACTGCAACTTAGCTCATGCTATAAATATTCAAAGTGTGATATAACCCTACTTAACATTTGCCTTTGTAGAAATAAACCAGTATGAATAACTGCATGATTGTTTTTATGTGCATCTGAGAAGCAAGAAAAATACATTTAATTGTTCTACACCTTAGTGTAGAACAATTGTTCTACACCTTAGTGTAGAACAATTAAATGTAGAACAATGTGTAGAACAATTGTTAAGAAAAATGACATTTTCTTAAAAATTAATCTATGTAGCATTTGCATATCGAAGAAATTAGAAAACCGAAGTGGTCCTAGCAGCTCTGACTAGTACCAAAGCTCAGGAAGTAAACACCCATTGCTTTTCTTGGACTCATATCATCATGGAAAAACAACTGCCTTTCCTCCCCCAGCGTTAACCCCTCAGGTGGAGAAAAGGAACTGAAGAGAGTGTATAGAATAAAGATTAAGAACCTGCAGGATTTATGCACCACTTTCAAATACAGTAAATGTCTTGCCTGCTTTATTTTTCCACAATAGCTTCCTCCTTAATTGCATCCTTTTACTCAAAGTCTTTTCCCCTTTTCCTTTAGCCATTTCCTCTCCTCTTCCATACCTAAATTCAAGCTTCTCTTTTTGCTCCCTTTTTTGTTTCTCTCTTCCTTCCAGTGCTCTGTGCTTCACCCACTAAAAGAAAGGGGGAGAGCTCCCTTTCTTACAATGCTTAAGAGACAGAACGAGGCCTTAAAATAAAATAGATGCACTGAAAAATAAGACTTGGGACAAAGGGAGCCAGGGAGAAAGGAGGGGGAGACACAGGGAGCGAGAGAGCAGGAGGAGAATATAAAAGAGGAGGGTCAAGAAAGAGAAAGGGATGGAGAAGAGAGGCAGCAAGAGCGAGGTGCTAGAAGGTCACCCGCTTTCTGCCAGGTTCCTGGGTTCCCATCCCCTTACTACAAAAGGGCCCGGCAGGCCTGAATTAGAGGAGGGGGGTCAAGAGAGGGGAGGCGCCCATTCACAAAAAGCTATGTTTCCCCCTTTACTTGAGGCCTTCACACCCCCACCTCCAGCCCCATGGCAGCAGCTTGAGTCTGCCATTATCCCCTCTTCAGCCATCTGACACTCCAGCACAAGCCAATTATCAAGGCCTCTGCTCCTGCACAGCTTCCCTCATACTGATGTGCATATACACACAATGGGCCTAAAACAGTGCATACCACGAGGAGCTGACTGCAGTTCTGCAGTGCATGCCAAAGCATTTCCTTCTGAAAACTATGAAATATCATTTATCTGCTTGCTGAATCTGGATCATAAAGCGAGAAAAGAGGAATTGGAAAGCACACAGAGGCTATTATAAACATTATAAACTCCAGTAATTACACTGGAGTCAATATATCACAAAGTTGTTTTACCCAAATGGAAGCAGTTTTAAATTTAGTTTTAAAAAGTGAATTTTGCTTTAAAATGACATGTCTTTTAAAACACGGCACTGTTTCATTCCACAATAACCTCAATAAGGGATTTTTTGTTTCTGCTCTTCTCTGTGTCCATTAGGCCTGGGACATAGCAAGCAAAGCTTGTATGCATAAAAGGTCTCAGTGTCCCCCCCTTCTGTTTCACAACTGAATTACATGTAAAAAAAAAAAAAAAGCAAAACAGATCAAAAGAACAAGAGCGCAGCTGACATAGAATATGATTACAGGATAAATAAGCATTTTCTTTTATGAACACCTTTAGTGATTTTTAAATGCTGAGTCAGACAGTATTACAACAACTGGATAACAATTACCAGGACTGTACAGATTCTACACTATAAAGTGTATTGTGCAAGTTTTCACCCTCTTTACCTAAAAACTTGATGTTATGGATGGTTGATGTTATACACGTAATTCAGTGCAATTACTTGCCTCAAGATGTTGCCTAATTAGTAAGTAGAGTCCACCTGAAAACAATTCGATCTCAGTAAAATACATCTCTCGGAGTCAGAGCACTCCTTAACCTGTCATGTGAAGATGGAAAAAACTATGGCACTACTGAAAACCCACCTAATATGAAAGGAGGGAAAGAAGTGGCTCAGACACAGAAACAGTAAATGGTAACTATGGAGCAGCTTCAGAGATCCACAGCTCAGGTGAAGAAGCTGTCACTGGAATAAATATTAGACACACATTCCACAAATCTGACCTTTGTGGAAGAGTGGCGAGAAAAAATGTCCTGTTTTCATTTCCTTAAGCCATTAACTTGACACAACAAACATAAAGAAGGCGCTTCTCTGATCAGATGAGACCAAAGTTCAACTGCTTGGTATACATGCAAAATGCTATGGGTGGAAAAACCTAACACTGCACATCTTGTGATAATAACACTGTGGAGCATGGTAGCATCAGCACTATGCTGAAGTGGAGGATGGCCTCCAGCAGAACAGCCCTAAACATACAGCCAGAGTTACTGTGCAAAGGTATGAATGAGCGCATATCCATGCATCAGAATGGCCCAATCAAAGTTTAGACATGAATCCATTTCAAACCGGTTTCTCCAGGACTTGGAAATTTGTGAATAGACCCAGCTGTAACTGCAGCAAAAAGATGGTTTACCAACATATTTAGTCATGGGACTGAGTAGTAAAAATTACACCACACTTTTCGGTTTTGTACATACAAAGAACTGTCAATCAAGAATTATTTTCCCTTTTAGCCACTTTTTGTTGGTTTATCACATGAACTACAATCAAATTTGTGGTAATGTCAAAAAGTTTAAGGTGGTATGAGTACTTTAACAAGTTACACTTATGCATCTACTAGACTGGGAATGTGACACTGTGGCTGACTGAAAGAAGGGACAGAGAAGACTCTGCTTCTCAGATCAATGGCAAAAATGGAGACTTTTATCAAACTGATGGAACTTCAGTGTTAAACCCCTAAAATAAAGAAAATTAGTGACAGAGAAGTGACAACCTGTGCAATGTACAGATGAAGCACTAATGTACATTCATTCTGAGGTGGTGTCAACCATGGGCTGGCAACAGAGAATGAGTGTGTGTACATAGGCTTCCTCCAGAACATACTTAAATAGACTTTAATTAGTAAAAAGTGCTTTGGAGAACATGTAAATTCTGTGCAGCAGGTGGAAGACACAGTCTGTAAGCCAAGCAGACTCGAGTGTCCAGAGCAGATCAAAAGCTCGGACTTTGGTGTCTGTAAACAAGGGCGAGGATTTCAGTCCCGCTGGCTCCCTCCTCCACACAGAGCTGTCTGTGTTACTCTTAGACTCAGGCTCTTAAAATAATAAGTGAAGGGAGACTGTGAGCTTAGGATGACCAGGGAGTTCTCTCTATTCAGGCAGCAGCAAATATTTTGACCTCTGCTGTGCTGATTTAGTGCAAGATTACATCTGTACCTATGCCCAGACACCCAAAGCTCACACTGCAACACCTGAAAATGACACACACATACCTCTGTCTTCAACCTCTGAGGATAAATATTTTAAAAAGTCTTTCTCACATTATTGAATTACATTTTACAGGAAATGCAGGATGTGTGTGCCTATAGGGTGTGATTGCGTTCTTATATGTCAGCTTGGAGGAGAGAGCTGTCGTCAGCTGAACCACAAACAGAGCACTGCCGCAACCAATCAACTCTGAAGAAAGGGCCTCCCTCCTTTTTTGTTTTACCTAAAGCATAACAGAGTCTATGATGTGGGAAACAGTTCAACAGATCAAATAGAAAGAGAAAAAATTTCAGCTAAGATGCAGTAGAGAGATCAACAAAAGAAGTTAATCGTCTACAACGGCTGGTGTTTAGTTTTACCTCCGCAAATAAAGATTTCCATGTTGCCCAGGAATTACTAACCTGAGAGCAGAATAGGACCCTAAAGACAATGATGTAAAGTCTGGGTGGTAGTAGAGGTAGACAGAAGACACACATGTAGGCAAGATGTCAATCACTCCAACGGCTACAATGCGTCCATCCAGCCAGTACTGTTGGTGGAAGGAGCCGTATCCCATCTCCGGTCCATCTGGAGAATGTTCTGCCTGAAGAAATAATAATAACATGAACAGGAACAAAGAAAAGGAATAAATTTATGGAAATAATTTAGAGTCATTGTCCTGCTAGAAAATGAACCTCTATCAGTCCTTTATAACAACAAAAAAGTTTTTAAGGATTTTTCTCCACCCAACCTGGCCAACTTCCCTGTTCTTGCTGAAGAAAAGCATCCACATAGCATAAGAATGCAACCATGTTTCACAGGTGGCTTGTTTAGGAATGTGCAAATAGTAAAAATAACTGTCAAGTTACAAATAATTAATTCTGAGCTGTGAATCTCTGCAGCTCCTCCTGAGTTACCATGGTTGCGTCTCTGTTTAATGCTCTCTTTGCTCATATTTGTAGGTCTGCAACTGAACCATAATCTTTCCATTGAGATATTGAAGGCTTAGGATATTGACAACTTAACCCTACGTTGAATTTTCCACAACTTGACCTGACCTGACTGGTGTGGTCTTTATGATGCCATTCACAAGCTGCATGTATACTGAGATTGTCTATGTTCACTTTATTAAAATCACCAAAACATATTGAATTTTGTGGTTATAATGCATCAAAATGTAAAAAACAAAGCACCAGTGTAAATCTTAAATATATATTCACACATCTGTATAATGGTGTATTATAACTGCTGTTTTTCTCGGCCAAGTCTTGTGCATTATGAGTGAGTGTGTACAGTAGCCTCCAATTTAGCCTGCTAATGGTTGCCAAATGTGGAGTGAAAGCTGGAGCAAGGAGGGGTTGTGGCTGGGTGACGTGAAGGACTGACCACAGAAACTCTCCAGCAGAGGACTTTTTAATAAAAGAACCTGCGTGAGCAAAACCCATTCCACCAAGCGGTTGTGGCATACTGCCAAGCTTTCTACTATATATCTGCGTCTGCTCATTCCATGTGGCACCGAAGAATGTGGGTGTAGGTGTGCACCCATGAGCTTGAGTCTATCCTATTAACAAAATGCTTATGTTCTTCACAGACACACTATTTCTCATAAGAATCTGCATGCTGGGTTTTTCAATCAAACTACTTTTGCGCTTTTATCCCTGTGGCTTAAGACCAGAGGCTTGGGGTTAGGGTTAAAAGTCATGTTAAGTTGGAGTGTTTATGTATGCGTGTGTGCGCGCGTCTTTCTTCAGCGCACTAGTAACAGGATCCTGCTCCTGAGCCAACAATCATCTGGACGCAGTTAAGCGGCAGACACTGCCAGTTATCACAACACAGAGAGAGCTGGCTGAGTAATCCGGGGATCCGCTGGGGCCGCATTCTGACCAAATTAAACCTGACCAAACAGAAATAAGGCACACAGACTGAAATACACACTTCCAGCAGGGCTGATGGTTTTCTGAGATGTAGCCGGTCACTCAAAATCAGACATGGGTCTGATCATCTTTATAACACCATTCACACCAGAGTCAGACACAACTATCTGTTTATAGAGCAGCTTATTATTTCCAGCCACCAGTTACTCCAAAAACACTGGAGTCTTTGTCAGAGGCCCCACTCGGTCATTTACAAGCTCTAAGTAATGGAAAATAACACAAACGGGTATGTTTTACCCCACCTGGAGTACACACGCTTGTCTGAGCCTGAATGTTATTATGAATACTCATGCACCGTCCATTTCAGATCTCATCTGACTGACCTGCATGCCACCTCAGACGACAGCTTAATGGTCATGTCCTTGCCACTGTGACAACAATCTCAACATTCCCTTGAACACTTCAAACCACCTGCCAGCTTTCCCAGTAGCCCCAAATCGTTCACATATGGCCGAGACACAAGGACATGTGGGCAGCATGCAGAACAGAGCAAAAAGGTGGGTAAACACCATGATGATTTCAACCTCTTGATTGTTTCTGAAGTAACATTTAATGAACAAAACTAACTCAAAAAACTTTGATTATGATAGTATTTAATTCAGCTCTGTGCAGTTACAATGCTTAGTATCATCTTCATCTTTATTTACAAGCAGCCTGGTCATCGCCTTCCTACGCAATTTCACTCGATTTTCATCTTCCGTCAGTGCTTTGTTTGAGCTCTCTCCTATTTCACTGGATTCCTTCAGTAGAATTAGTAAACAGAAGAATGAGTTGTGAACAGTGATGTTGATTTTCTGCAGTGTTTTAGAATTGTGGTCTTGTGTGTTTTAGGAATGTCTTGTGTGTCTCTATGCTGTTATAGTCACATTTATATTTTTAGAACAGCCTGTTGTATTGTAAAACAATGGCTTTGTTGGCAGCTAGAAGACTTTAGATCATGCAAAGTTTAGAAACCACAGGTAAAGTTTAAGACTTAAAACTTAAACAGGTCTTTATGCCTAAAAACAGTGAAATGAATGCTTTTAAAGTTTGCAATTTTTAGCAAAACACAAAAAGTTGTATGTTTAAATTTCATGGAGTATGTCAAAGTATACAACTTTAACATATACCAATAAAAATAAAACTTTACTTTTAGATATTTGATTTTTTATGTTCCAGAAAGTAGGGTCATAATTGAAAATGTTTCAATATTTAATTTTCTTTTTCATACAGGGTAGGTTGTATGTTTTTCAAAGATCTTGTGGAGCTAATTTCTTACTTCAAATATAGTAATACAAAAGTTCCACAAAAGCACAGAGGATCTAACAGAACAAACCACTGAGAATGTGATGAATCATCTACCAACCATAGTATTAAGTGCTCAGACAGACAAATTAAGAAAAAGCTTAAGAAAGGGAGCACATAATGCAGGAGTTTGAGTTCAGTCCAGCTTATAAAATTTAAGCCACCTCCAGCTTTGCAAAACTCAGCATGACTACTCCTCATTATATCTGAGAGTTGCCACTGTTCCTCTCATGGCACTAATGTAAATGTGCTGCAGAAAGAGAGGAAGGAAAGATCCAGGTGCAGTTAACTACCTGGATTTTACCATGAATCCTCTGCAATTCAGAGTAAATGAAACACAGCAACAAATAAACACACAGGTCAGACAGCTGCAGCTGCATTTGTAGCTGTGCAGTTTTTGCAAACACTTTTAGAGATGCAGGTTTACATGTGAGCTAAACCACACGGTTTGGAGGTCCATGTGGCGAGCGTCTGTGTGTATGTGTGTGTGCTCTAATAGCTCTCAGATTAGAGACAGATGGAGAACAACACGCAGAGCAGTGCAGATTTTTATGCATGATAATTCAACACTTGGAGAGAAACAGGAGGAGACGGAGAAGGAGATCGTCGAAAGTAATAAAACCAAGTTGTGCAAGAGGAGGCAAAATGAAAAGGAGATGGCCGTTTGGAGGGGAGGAGACAGTCCAGGCAGAAAAATGTGTTAGGCAGTGTGCCACTGCGTGAACATGTATGTGTGTGTGTGCTGAACTGTGTAATTCAGAGTGCCTGGTCGCAAGCTTTGACGAGGTGATAAAAGCTTGTTTCCTATAAACACTAATGATGTTCATTAGTGAAGACCTGAGGGGCCACCCGGGACAAAACGGAGTGACTGTGTTTGTGTCCATCTGTTTGAATGTGCTTCTGGATGTCAAACCCATTAAAGTGGCTCCAATAAGTACCCATCTTGGGGTCTAATTGTTGCTGTAATTGTCCTGACCCAACAGGGCCACTGGTGTTTCTGAATGACGGAGCTCACCGGGTCTGTGGTGTGTTCATATCCCGCAGTGAAGACACAGAAGGTTAAAACTAAGAGCCTTTTAGTCATTTTCCTTCATTTTAAATAACCTAAATAGCTACCTTTTAAAATGAGTACGACTTTAATCATACATTGACCTTAGAAGCAGACATGGGATCTTTATGGTGTGTAAAGGTTGAGCTTTTTGGTCACAATTACAAGTATATTTGAAAAAAGGTAAGACTTTCAAATGTAGAAACGTTGCACAAACTGTCAAACATAGTGATGATTGCATTATGCTGAGGTTGTGTTTCACTGCCAATGGTTACGCTTAACTGCATAAAGAAAACAGAATAATGATGGAGGGACTACCTCCAAATTCTTCAACATCCTGTTACACCAGCAGTTACATGGTTAAAACTTGGACACAATTGAGTGTTCCAGTAGGACATTTGTCTCAAACACACAAAAACTGGTTTAAGAAAGGATATAGCATGTTAACATCAAGTTTTTAGAGCAATCTTCACACAACCCTGACTTCAAACCTGTTGAAAATTTATAGACTGTGATAAAAGTACTGGCTGAGAAAACAATTTCAATGAACTCAACCAATTCTGGTCAAATACCCAACAAGAATGATGCCAGAAGCTTGGTGATTGCTACCATATAGGTCTGGTTAATCTGCAACTTGCTAAATGATATTCATATAAGTACGTGAGTTGGGTGTGTATATTTGAGGGTGTGTTTATACTTTTTCTCTTTGGATTAGAGAAAATCCATCATAAACTCAAATTTTTATACTCAGTTAAAATTTTTAAAAGTCCTTAAAGTTGTCTGTGGTATATTAATTTCACAGACACAGGGAAAAGAACAATTCAAATGTGTCTTCAAAAGCCCTAAATTAATATTATATTTTTGCCGACTATAGTAGACTGCTAGTATTTCCAACTATAACAAATTTGGATAAAATCCTCATATACTAGAGACCCCCATATAGGAATGCTAATAGCTGCCTATTGTAATAGTTCAAACAACAAATATACCTTAAAATGCATTAATATGGACAGTGGAAAATGTCTTATCACTACAGCAGAAGCTAACATCCATGGACTTCCTTATCTCCGCTCTTGGGGATGCCAACAATCAGCAGAAACACAAAAAATTAATGGCTTAGGTGCTTTACAAACACAAGCCGCGTGTGAAGTGCCATTACATTTTGGCAAGGTATTTCAGCTCCTCAAGCTCCATTTTCTTTCAAATACTTTAAATATGCTCTATGAAAAAATCTGCAAATAGGCTAACTTCAGGAAGTAAATTGAAGCTACGTTTCACAGAAAAATCTAAGAATACTGAACTGTGAACAGGTCAACTGTATGAGTGTATGTAAAATTTTCACTGAAAATGTAAGGCTTGAAACTGATGGCCATAAAAATCAATGCATTTCTTCATAATGTATGTCTCACAATACAACATAATGGTAGTGGTATGTTCCTTTCTGTAAAAGAGCTAAATCTGCTCAGAGGTCCTCAAGTTGAGTGCAGCAGTACTTGTGCAATCTGGAGACCACATTTCTCAGTTTTCCTTTCCCCCTTCTACTTGGGCGAGACTAAAGTAACCCCCAAATATGCAAAAGAATCCCCTTCTTGAATATGTAAACCCCACTCAATCCAGCTGATCGCTCTCCCCCTCATCGCAGGAGAGAGAGCAAAGGGAACATATGTGGTAGACCAGGAAAACAGTTGTTTTCATTAGGATATTTCTGTTTTTTAATTGAGATTTGTAAGACCATAAAAAACCCTTAATCTTGGAGCAAATCCTTCCAGATAACACATATGGACAAACGCAAACATTTTGAAAAAGGTTTTGTTTAACTGTCAACAAGTTAAAGAAAACACATACCTCTAGTGGTGAATCACAAAGAAATCTCCGGAACTGTGGAGGGAACGGAGAGAGAAGATAGAAACTGTTAGTTCTCTGGGTCACCAACTCTTTTCAATAGGCACAAATGAAAACCATACACATCTCCTTTGCCGTCTTATATTGTTTATCCGTTTCCATTTTCTCCTGGCTTAGCCGTCACAGAGCCTTCCATTCTGTACAGGCATAAAAGAAGCCTTTATTTACACAAATGAAAACATTTACCCTTTCAGCCAAGGCTTGCAGTCTAGGAGAGGACACAATGACAGCTAAAATAAGCAGCGCTGCCAACGTCAGAAATCCATCTCTCAGCGTATGTTAAATCGCACAGCAGATATCAATTACAGTGGGGGTCTCTGTGTTTGGAAACAAGCATCTTTGGTCTATTATCTAATATTTCCTGTGCTTCTTTTTAGCTGAGGAATTGAGAGTGGTGTGTTTAGAGTAGTGTTGGCCTTTGGGCAGGAAAACAAACTATGCCTCCTTCAAGATTATCCGTTCCAAAACTAGAAATATATCAGTGATGGACAGTTTTCACTTTTATACTGTCGCACTCCATTTCACAAACACATACTTGACTCTTATTTGCTTATTTTCATAATCTAAAGTTTGATGTGCATTGAGCAAGTCTCACAAAAACAACTATAAAAATATAAAACACATGGACACAAGGGCTGCAGATAAGAGTTTTAAAACAGGAGGCATAATTTATGCTGGGTTTCATATTGTCCAAAGCTGTTTTACACACTAAGAGGTTACATAATGACTAAGTTTATTTACAGCCAAAAGCCCCAACTCTTCCAAAAGAGAGAGCATTCCTCCATTTGTCAACCACAGCTGTCGTGAGCACCAATGACATTAAACAAACCTTATTTCTTACTTATGCTATTGTCACAGTTTTCCATCATTTTACATTGGTCCATGCATGAAGGAATGAGGCCCATTTTGTACAAATTTAGATATTGCTATTTCATATGCATGCAGTAATTCTAAAAATTTAGTGTGCAATTTTGCCAAGACTGTCTTTTTGTGCCACTACTAGCTTGTTTCTTTATCCACAATTAATAGCCCTCAATTATCTTGGGCTGTAACTTCAATGTTCTATACAGCAAGAATACTGTATGTCAATGTTTTTTTAATAGCTGGTTTATTTCCAAAACTACAACAATACACTTTGACTATTCTAAACTCTATAGACATAAACTACAAACAGCAACAAACTAAATCCTTTCACCTTAAATGTAAGTTTTAAAAGCCATTTAAAGTATGAGAAGCAAAGGTGAAACTAAAAATGCTACACAGCGCCTGTACACACAACTTCAATGTGTACCACATTAAAAAGACATGAACAAATGAAAGAGACTGCTTAAATATAAGACAAATATGATTGTAATCTGAATTTACTACACATTTATTTACCAAATATGTCATCCATGAAAAGTAATTGACATATTTGTCAGATTATTAAACAATGGAATTAACTGGTGCTTTGATAATATGCATACAAGTCTAATAAGAGCAGTACTCACAGAAAAAAAATGCTCCAAACAACTACTTTTTGATATGTGGAAACTAATTCTATTGAGTCAGCTTTGCTGATGTGCAGAAGAGCTCATCAAGATGCAAGTAAAGTGTAATTTTCCACTCCTGGCTCTGCCAGTCAAATTACTAACTGTAAAACTTCCTAAGTGCAGTATAGCTGAAAGGCACAAATAAAACATTTGTTAAAACTTGGGGGAAAAAGGCTGGTTTACCAACAGAAAAACAGCTGCAGTTATTAGATGAGATCATTTATTGGGGCCCTGCGAAATTACTGGCTGCGGTATGTGTGTGAGTGAGACAGAAATACCAAAAATTAACTTGTGGTTGAATACTGTACCATTTAGTAAGCCACAACCTAAATGTTAACTACGCATTTAAAACTTTTAATGCATCCAAATAGATACGTGGAATGTGCCTCAGCTCTGAACACCTTTTCTCAGTCTCTCCTCCTCCTCCTTATACCACCTGCAAGGTTAACCCAGATATGCAAATCCACACTGTCACAGCCACTGCAAGATATGAAGTTTATGCAAAGGCAAAGTCAACTGGCATGGAGGAAGAAAAGAAGGATTTCTGCATAACTTCAATAACACCAACTTTTTTTCTCTGATCAGATACAGAGTCCATCCATAAAGCTGCAGATGGAACATCCTCATGTGCATCCACACATGGCGTCCATCTCTTTCTCCTCAACTCTCCCTTTCTTACAGTAAACACCCATCTGTGTACAATTAAGGCTCGCAAGCAGCCATGGCAAGCACACACGGTTGTGTTCTTGCACACATACAGTACATTTAAACAAACACATCTGCTTCAGCCTAATTGCTACTTCAACCTCTCTCATCAGTGTGATCTTTGTACAGTCAAACTGCTGCACTTATAAGTGACAATATGCCTGTATGAGTTATGTACAGGCATAAGTAGAACAACTAGTTATGCCAGTACAATCTGTTAATATTTTGTTCTCTGGTTACAGCTTTGCTTAACGTATATACAAATAAGTTACAGAGACTTGTAATATCATGCAAAACTCAGAGAGTGGTAAAAACAAACCAGTGTAGAGTTACAGTGGAAACTTGGTTGCTGAGTTCTGTTGAATGTCCTTATTGTGCACCAATATGCTGCAAATAGTTATTTTTTCCATTTGTTATTTTACTAATTTTTCCAAATCCTCCCCAGTCATTATTTCAGGAGTTTGTGTTTACATCAAATGCAGATGTAGCAGGATTTGTTTTTCTGACAATGATTCCCACATGTGCAGGTACTGAGAGTCATGGCTCAGTGAAACAGTTAAGACCATTAAGCAACTTACTGTTTGACTTAATGTGTGCATGCATGCCTATCTATATAATTGCTGGTATGTGCTTCAATTCTGTCAGGAAACTAAAATTAGATGAAAAGGAAATGTTTTTGGCTATTTTCCAGTCATGCTTTGCCAGGAAATGTATACATCCTTATACAAACAAAGCACTTCCCCCTGTTGGATCTTATAATCTCTAAAGATCGAAAACTTTTGGGTAGGGCTAACTTCACTCAGCACGAACACATAGTTTTTTATTGTCGACTGGCTCAGAACCATATTAATTGTAACCAAAAACGTACAAAATGAGACCAATGCAACAATAAATACTAAGCAAGCAAGAAAAGGTCTGAGTGGTTATCAAAAGGCATTGTGGAAAATATAAAGATTTGTTTTATGCCAACTTTTCCAGACTCCATTTTCCAGAATTGTCTGTCTACTTTAACTAGACTGAAAATCTAAACCTATGGCAGATATTTGATTTATTTACCCACTTTTTTACTTGTGAATAAAACAAACAAAAAAAAACTGTGAAACATTGCTATCATTTTCCAGACTGCATAAAAATCCTGATAAGCTCTGTCTTAAAAAAAACACAAAAAAACAAAGAAAAACTTAGACTTTGATGGGTCCAAAAATAAAATCTGTAGATTTTGTAAAACATTGTAAAAAAAAAAGAAAAAAAAACGCTGAGTGACAACCACAACGGATCAAACTGTGCAAATTAATAACAGAGCTCGAACAGGAAAACAGCAGGTTTGCATGTTACCCAACATTTTATTCTTACAGTCTGTTTTGTTTTAGTTTGTCTTATTTGTTACATTCCAGTTTTACAGCAAGAACACTTGCAAACACGAATCTGAAGCTCTGCCTTTACCATTTCTGCAGTGCCCTTAGGAAAGCAGCATTAGATTTGTATTAACATGCAAAACAATGCTGCATTTGCAAAGCAACCAGTTACTCGTACTGCATTAAAAAAAAATAATCAAAGAATTAAAATGAGAGATTACTGAAACAAAATACTGGGAATATCCAAGAACTAAAAAATGCTAAGCAAAGTACCACCAAAAAACTCCATCCTTGGTTTACAGGGGGAAAATACAATCTCCCTAACAGGGCCATTCCTTGTCATAAATTTACTTCACTAACCTAGTTTGGGCCTGGTTCCTGCAGATGAAAGAGCTGGGTAAAAGAACTAATCTACAAAACTACCCTGATTCTTGGAAAAATATTCCTGCAGTGCAAACACACCTTACATGTCCCATTGAAAGTGGGTTAATGTTACGTAAACAGAATGAATGAATAGTCCCCTATAAAAGCTACACCTGAGGCATATAAATGAATAGGTTTTCTTGAAAGTGAAATTAACCCAACCATAATTCACCCCATACTTTTACAAACCTCTATATTCAGAACATATCCAGCATGGAAAACCAATTTTTAAAAAATCTGTGCAAAAAAACCTCAAGGGAGCAGAGTCACTGATGTAGTTCCACACCTTTATGTTGCATATATATTGAGCTGCAGCTATTCACACATACTTTAATAGAGTTAGTGCTATGGCACCAGACAGGAATCTGACACGGTCTGCCCAATCTGACAGCCTTCATTATTTATTAATTACCTTACTTTTACAAGCTGTAGAATTTTGTATATTTACCACAGCCTGTTGGCAGAAGGGTGGAGAAGGTTGTTTTTCCACCCTAGAGAAATAAAGGGCCCACTTAGGTTGGATGGGATTTCTGCATTTTGGGCAAGCTTTTAGAATTATTTTACACAGAAATAAATTATATTGTAACTTGCACACCAAATAAGTTACAATATGGTTTTCTGTGTCTTAATTATATCTAAGCTTTAGTAATGTGTTGACTGAAGCTTGAACTGTTTATTTAGTGTCAGCCACATTTATTGTCCCTGATAAATATTTGTAGCGGTCTCAACAGAAATTTAGATTTAATTTAGCATCATATCATTCTAAAAAAAAATTTGAAAAGTACAACTTTTGATTTGAGTACATTTTTGCAGTGGGGGAAAATGTCAAATGTTAGGAAATTATTATTTTTAACAACATTATATGTTACAATTATTAGTTCAACTTAAAACCCCTTCAAATTAAATGAAACTGAAACATTTTTCTAATTTAAACTTAGAAGTTTTTAGGAACTCATATCAGCATAAACTATTAATAAATAATTAATGTCTTGTGAAGAGAGTAGGATGGTAAAGACAGTAAAAAAAATATCCATATTAAAAAAAAAAACAACTATGGTGTTCATAGCAACCATTAGACTATATTTACATGCCAACTGGTTGTTCGGGTGTGATGCTGAAAAAGCTATTACTCTCCTACCATCACAAAGTTAGACATGGGGAAAATGATAAACCTTACTGAGACAAAAACTGGGAAAAAAAACATCCCAAGAAGGTCAGGCATACAAAGGCAGCAAAGGATGATTATGTGGAACTCTACCATACCTCATGCCAAATCAACCTAGAAGTTATTCACCAGACACAAAACCAACCTGCTTCCATGCCTATCTCAGAACTTACTCCTATACCAAACATAGGGATTTTTTAAATACCATTTTAATAACAAATTGGCTGACGTTAAAGTATGTTTCAAGATTAAGAGTTTAATAAATTAATTGGTTTGTAAACATTTTTATGGTTTGATATCTGCAAGAAAGTGCTGAAGGTAAAGTCTCTAACCTTCTTATTACCATCTTGTCAGCACAGACTGAACTTTTTATGGCTAATATAATTCTGTACATAGTTGGATCTAATTAAAGTGCCTGTTTATACCAACAATCTACAATGAAATACAAGTGAAAATAAAAATAAGGTAGCAGGATACTGTTAGAAGCATCCACAGTAACCTCCAATTAGGTGAGGGATATTAATCATGCAGTACCTCACTCTCTCTACATTCACTTGGGTCATCACCATGAATGGCCATCTGGTAGCGGGCGTACAGTGCCGCCGATTGTTGATACGACGCAGAGAACTGGGAGTCCTCAAAGTTCACCGGCACTAGTCTCACCTTCAAGCACAAGGCGTGGAGGAGACAAGGTGGAGGGGATTGGAGTTTATGAGGATTGACAATAAATTTGAAGACGATGAACAGTTAGGAAAGACGTTACAAAACAAACATACAAGGATGAAGGGATGCACAGTTAGTAAACAAGTGCTTTGGTATCTTTAGATAAGCAACAGTGTCTTAGTGATTGAGCAAGGTGGTTATGCAGTTAGGCTTATTTTAGTTAGCAAGTTTTGCACAAGGCAAACTTCTACAGAAGCTTAAAATCAAATTCTAAGAGACTGATGAGAAACTTGAGGATGAGGCTAGTGCACTGCTCAGTTTTTCACTCAAATCGCTCAGAGAAACCCGTGACGCAATATGGTGTCGGTGGTCCAGGACAGCAAAAATTTTTGGAGAGATCACCGCAGACAGACCAAAACATTCTTTTCTTTAATACCAGAGCCCCCAATAATGACCATCAAACAACAGCAGAGTAAGTGTAGATGCACTCGGAAAGAAATTAAAACCTGCTTGTAGTTTGGATACGAAGAACTATTGAATAAAGGCACAAAGTTTAAGAGTTTTTAAGTTACTACCCTCATGCAGAAACAGATTTAGACAAGCAACACTCTCAACAATGATTTTTTTTTTAGTTAAAAATATTATTTAATTTATTGAGTAAAAAAATATATCCAAACCAACTTGGCTGTGCGTGAATAAGTAACTTCCCCGCTAAACTTTAACTGCTTGTGCCACCCCTGGTTTGTAATAACTGGCAATTTGTTTTTTTATATGGCAGTAGAGGAATTTTGGCCCATTCTCATTTACAGTGTTTAAATTGTGCCCTGTTAAGGCTGCTTGAGCTGGAACAGCCTGCTTAAGGGCATCCTGCCACATCTCCATCAAATTTCAGTCAAAACTTTAACTAGGTCATTCCAAATCCTTTCAACCTTTGGTCTAGCTGGTGCACTTTGGATCACTGTCATGCTACATAACCTAAAACCAATTTATGGATTCATCAATTACTGCAAATCATCCAGGTCCTGAAGAACCTGAAGCACCTACACCTTGGAACTCTCCAATGGATGTAATTTTTGGTCTTTTTATTGTTGTTGAATCACGAATGCTGATTTTAATGTGGATTTTGCTAATGGAGGCAGGTGAAGCCTGCAGAGCTTTAGATGTTGTCACAAGTTTATATGTGACCTCCTGCATGAGGCGTTGGTATGTTGTCGGATAATTTTGAGAAGTCCTGATATACACATTGATTAATGTTCCACTGTTTTCTGGAGTCTCGTCTTCTTAATTGCTTTGTAGTCCTTTCCACATATCAAATAATGTGTCTCATCAGTTCTTGAACTTCCTTAAACTTGATGTTGCTTATTTGTTTCTCGATTCTTTTCATTTTATATTTATTTAAACTTTATTTAACCAGGAAAGTCCCTTTGAGGTTAAAAACCATTTTCCAAAAGAGTCCTGGCAAATATGCAGGGCAAGCAGTGGGTGTGGTAAATGCATTTGAGCTCAGCTTTTGTGGGTAACTGAATTTGTGAATTAACAAGGGGATTTATTATACTTTTACATAGGGCAAGATTGGCTTGGATAGCTTTTTTTTTCTATTAGCAAAATCCACATTTAAAAACAGTTTTTTGTGTTCAGGTTATTTTTCCCCTAAAAATGTCTTTCCCCTCACAAAAAATGTTTATTTTTCAGTTAGAATTTCTAAAAAGAGTTTTTTAATTTTTTTTATTTTGTTGATTTCACCTTTTCAAATTTAAATCAAACATTCTTAATAGTACTAAACTTACTTTACATTTTGATAATTTGACAGATCTGAACTTCTAGTCTGTTAATACCAAAAGATAAATCTAGAAAGGAGCTTCAAATGTATTGCTAAGACTGTCAAACCCTCTCTGTCCCTCCATCTCTGGGCAGATAAGGGTTGACCTATGCCCACCACCCGCTGACCTGGCTCTCGGAGGGTTTGTCAGGAGGATCCTTGTGAATGGCCATCTGGTAGAGTTTGTACACCTGGTAGGAGGCGTCGAAAGAGGCTTTGAACTGCGGGCTAGGGGGATTGGAGCGCACTAGCCTCACCTTCAAAAAGAATATCAGCAGACAAGGGTTAACTTCCACACAGAAAAATAAAGAGTGGTGAAAAAAACATAAGGTTATTAAAAAACAATAAAGGGAAATTAAAAATAAAAAAAGCAGGTAAAGTCTGAATGAACAGTTACAGGTAACAGACTTAGCACATCTTTTATAGCTCATTCAACAGTTATAATGTCAAATTAAAGCATTTCACATTCAAAACAGAAAATTGCAATGTAGTCGTTTTTTGTGCAGTCATTGTAAAAAGAAAGGAACCCTCTCCTCTTATACATATTTTCTATGGTGTAACATGAAGGGTTTTTGCTGTGCATTTCTGACAAAATCTGATTTCTATGCCAACACATATCTTGATATTGCTAATAGAGTTTCCCTGAAGAACAGCTCACTGAAGTGTTATTCCATCATTAGTGTGTTAACTCTCTGTTTTCCAACAACTTATCAATTAATCAGCTTGTGATGTAGTTCTATACACTTACTCATTTTTAAGTTGCTTTGGTTAAAAGCAACTGCAAAACACATAAGCATAAACATTTCCATTTAACTGTGATTTAACTGTGGGGAGATAGAACTGAGAGAATGAGTAGAATGTTTACATGGCATGAAACACCAATACAGTCAACCTAATGAATATGGTTTGCCAAATTGTATTAGATACCATGTAAAATAGGTATTAAGATGGTGAGGAAGTTGCAGACCTATCAATTAAAGGTAGTGCAGTGAACTCCCAGTGTTCCCAAAACCCCTCTAAAAATGCTAATAACTGAGTATTTTAAAGTTCAAACACCAAATATGCCTTAATATGCATTAATAAGGCAGTGGAAACCATTTTGCAGCTAAGCCTATCATCTACAGTCTTCCTTATCTCCACTCTTCGGGGTGCAGCTAATCAATGCCAAGGAAAACGCCAACCATTAGTGTGTCAAGTAGAATTGCACCTAGGTGTTTCAGCTTCTATGCTGCATTTTTCTTTACAGATATTAAAACTTTTTACATATCTTCTGTAAAAAAAAGTTACATTCCACAGAAAAACCCATAAATACTCAACCACAAATAGGCGGAAATCCACTGTGCTCCAATAACAGGCTTCATAGTAGTTCCTTTTAGAGCGGGACTCGGATACTGACACTTTACCTGGACTGGTATCAGACATCATCAATTATTTTTGAGTCTGTTCATTTTTTTATGTTAAAAACACTAGAAGTGATAAAGAGGGAGGGCTTTCTTTTCAACCAGACTGTACATGACAGAAAATCATAAATAGAAAAAAAAAAAAAAAAGCATGAGCTCAACTCAGTGACTTCACCATGTTGTTCAGTTTTTAACTGAAATCAAAATATGTTTGTATGAAACT
Organism: Girardinus metallicus; assembly: GCA_903067095.1. NCBI lineage: Eukaryota > Metazoa > Chordata > Actinopteri > Cyprinodontiformes > Poeciliidae > Girardinus > Girardinus metallicus. The sequence continues at coordinate 39,900 of CAEGAE010048665.1, forward strand.
GATGACGGCATGTGACTAACTGCTTACTAATAAGTTGACAAAAATCAACTGAATTTATGCTGTATCTAGTGTTATATTTCTAAATTCAAAACTAAAACGATTAAGGAAAGGCCGTTACTTTAACAATAAGAATTAATTATCTGATCACGGGACGCTGTGAATTTATTTAACTATGATAAATATGTGAAAAGCTACTTATACAGCCCCTTTCAAAATAAGAGTTTACAGTGTCCTAAAGAAAATAACAGCCAACATCACAATAACTACCATGAGTCAAATAAACAATTTTTAAAAGGTGAATTTTACAATGTTTTTATGTTAAAGAGGTTACAATTGAGGCTATTAAATCATGATGCCAAAATATACCAACTCAATCCAATAATAGAGACATAGCAATCTTGTTCTTTTGTTCATAGACCCATAGTCATAAAATGGAAGTTAATCCAGTAAAACTTTCAAACTAATGTTCTTTAAATAACTGGTTGAGATGAGTAATTTGGTTTAAAAAGAGCATTTTGTAGGGAACTCCAAATAATACACCACATTTCCGATTACATTTGTTTCCACAAGAAGCAATTTCAAATCAGAATGCATGATCATTTTAAAATCTGGTCCCGGAATAATAGATCCTAAAGTGGAGTATACTTTTGGGTAGGAGTGCTCTGCAGCAGAAAGCACAACCTTATAAGTCTCAAACAGATAAAATACATGAACATAATGTTCCATTTTAAAGCTTCAATGGAATAAGACCCTAATGCTGGACTTATAACCTCCATAAAAGAAGTTGCCAAACAATGAGTAATATTTTTTAACAGTCTATGATATGCTAACATCCACAGAGTATTTTTTGTTTAATCAAAATTATTGGAGAGTTAAGAATTAGATTAAATAGAAAAGAAAAAGAAAATCAAGACAAGACTTTTGGAAAGAGAAGTGTCTGAGTGTTGCTTTCTCAACTTGCGGCTCCCCTTTTTAATTAAGCGCCTCTTCGTTTGGAAGCTTTTGTTGGCCAGAGAGATGCTGCCATATGAATATCTGAGAAGAACAGGATGCAAAACTGAACTTGAGGTTTGTTTGGCTTGGATAGAATACTGACTCTCTCATGTGAACACTTGCCATCTTCACCTTGTAGCCAAACCAAAACACTGAGTCTACTGGACATAGAAGCCATATAATTAACTACATCCTTTACTCACATAACCCTAAACATTTATTATTATCAGTCAAAATTTACTATACTGACAAGGAGAGGTTTTATTTTACAGTATCATATATGTTACTGTGAAACTGACGTTTTGTGTATGTATATAGAAGAATATAGAAGCTATAAATGATCAAATAGAGATTTATCAAAAGTGATCAAAGACAGTGGGCGGCTCTGAGGATAATGCTGTGGAATGTTCCACAGTTTCCTTCAGAAGCTAAAAGATCTCTGATGTTGTTATACTGACCCCTGGTGGTGGAAAATGAAACCGCACCGGCTTTTAAGACCTCAAAACAACTGAAAATCTATATTTGTCCATCCTGTTGCTGATCATGGATTTCAATTTGTTATAAACTTAAAACTAATCATCTAAATAAAAGCAAAGACATCAACTTCATATTCTTTCTCAATATTTATTTTACAAACAGTGTCCTCAACAATCATTTTTACTATTAGCTAAGGTCTTAAGTCACATTCACATTATTTTACGGTAGAACCATCGCTGCCAAAAACTTTGATACATTTTCTGGAGACATTTTATTTTACTTTCCTTATCATCCTCCTTGAAAAATTAAAGTTTAAACATTAGTACAAAAAACTCTTCAAGGTCAAAGTTAGTTGAAAAGCACTAAAATGAGTCACAGATCCAGAAAAATTAGTTAAATTGATTAAAAACGTATTTAATTTTAAAGAAATAAATCTAATATTGCTTCACTACATCTGATTTATACTGCAGTATTGATCATTTAAAAGCCTCCCTAAAGCCTTTAATTAACCTTCATTTGAGAAGCCTAACCTTGCACATTCATTTAGTGAAATTAAATGATTAATACAGGCAGACAGATGAATCCAATGTAGAAGCATTGATTGGGAAATGGTCTCACTGCCTGCTTCGCTGCAGCATCTGGCTCTAAATCTGCTTCAGACCAAAACTGGCGTTATGCTACCAACCTCGGTCGGAAGCCATTGCCAGCCATCATTCCACATCAACATGTTTCCTCCTGAAAGTTTATTTCCATGTCTTTGCTTCATGGTTCTGCTAAATACTGTGGTTTGAATGTCATCTAAAGTTTCATCGGTCTCTGTGGTGTGCCTGTCGTTTTGTTGAATTCGATCTAGGAAGATCTGCTTTTTCCACTCAGCTATTACTTCCGCGCAAATAAACACAAGGTGAAGTCACTGTGGTCGAGGAAGAGGCTTTAACCAAAAAATGTCATTTCTTTACAAAAAATAAAGCCAAGTTACAAAAACAGGCTGCTTTTAAAAACTCTGCTCACCTCAAGGCGATCGGAGGAGCTGTCCTCTAAAGACTCGCTGATGAACTCCTCCAGTGTTTTGGGTTGGTTAGTATGGGCAGGCTTTGCTGGTGAGACTCCAGCACCATGGTGTCTTTTCTGGTCTTTCTGAAGACGACGCTCCTTTCTTAAATCTTTGGCCTTTCTGCAAGGCGGACGGCTAGGATCTGCTCCCAACCCTGCGCCAGAAGAGGAAGATTGACTGTCAAAACAAAACTGGAGTATGAGACTAGAACTGCAATTAGTCTGATGAACAGATTCAGGTGATTTTCCTGACCAGCCAGTTGGAAACGGGTCCCAACAACCCTTATCGGAGTGGAAGTTGCTAGTGAAGGAGGAAAAAGATTTGCTTTGTACAGATTTCTTCTATTTCTGAATTAATTTCAATGTCAGGCAAAAATTTCATGGATATCTGCAGAACAGAGTTTTCAAAAGAAGATTTCACTTAATGTAAAAAGCTAACCAGAAACTAAGACCTAATTTCTTCTAGACCTGTAAAATCTAGAAACCACTTAAACAGAACCTGACAACATGAAGCATGCTAAAATATTTCCAAAACTAACAAATCATCAAGAACAAATGAAAAACAAACTCATTGACATTTATCACTCTAAAAGGTGACACAAAAACATTTCTAAAGAAGTGGATGATTTTCAGCTTGACCGATTCTGACTGGGTATGTGGAAACACACACACAAAAGAAAAAAATCTAGATTTTCCAGTCATAGTTGCCATCAACAGCAGCACTCTTCCATGTTGAAGTTGCTACCAAGTGAAGCAGAATCAAAGTTGCCTATTTTCTGTATCAGTGAGGTGTGGCGGCTACTTAATAGGAAACTTCATGTTGGCTGTTAATTTAGGCTTCCATTATTTGACAAAGTGAGTCAGCAATTGCTCTTTTTAAGCATTTTGAGCTTTCAACCTCTGTTCATGGAACATCTTGAACATCTTGGATTTGGAAATGTTGGCAAGCTTTAAGGAAATCTCAGTGCTAAGACAAGAGTTACGACCTGTAGAGAATACTCAGTGAGGCTGCTGTTTTCAGTTACGATAGCTAAACAAGCTAACTACTAGCAAGGTAAAAAACAGTTTAAAATCTCAAGTCAGTCAACATTTTCTTTTTAGATAAAATTGTAGTAAAGCCCTGCTTTACAGTAACTCCTGTTATAATTTTGAAGAGAAAATTATAACTACGCTACATTCTCCTAGTACTCTCCAATTTTTGCATTTGCTGTCATTTTAATTTTTTACTTTTTTTCTATGAACCTTTTTCACTGTTCATAGAAGCTGCATTTAGTTTGTTGTTCTATTTAGTTATACATTTGAAAACCGGCTAAGAACTAATTTCTTTAGCTGTATTTCTCTTTTACTTTTCTCTAACAGAAATTAATCTTGGATCTGTGATTCTGTTTCCTTTTTGTTTTTCTGCTCTGTCTGAAGGAGGGATTGCTGCAAGTCAGTGACTCAATGCAATATCCCTAGTTTCCTTAGACAGAAAACATTTCTGATGAATAAACTAAACTTGATACTTCAACTTGAACTTAACTAAGATTAAGTCGACTTTTAATCAAGTGACATGTCACGTGAAATGACATGTCAAGTGACATGTTGTGAATTGGCACTAAACTAAATTGAATGGAATCAATTGATCTGTGCATCTCTGGTTTCAGCCTAAAACTGTGCTGAATATCCTAACGTCGGGCTGTTTTATGAGTTGTGGACATTGTTGTAGCTTCTGAACTGTTATAAAGCAATAAATAATGGGCAAGTAAAGTCCAGATGATTACCAGGTAGCTAGTATTTATTAAGAAGCAGAAGTCATCATAAATAAAATGAGTTTCTCCCTTACAGGAAAAAGGCTAATGGAAACAGTTCTGTTTTTCAAGCACACAAACTGTTTTCTTTCTATGTGCCCCCCCTTTTTTTTCCCCACCACTACAACTTCTTGGGCTCCTGCCAAGGCCTGTAGGACTCCGGGCATCCCATGTCAACAGTTTACACCCCCACATCCTGTTTGGAGCAATAAGGAAGTGATAGTCGTATCCTGCTTGCACCACTGCCAGCTGCCAACATCAGCCCACTGACAAGCTTTCCCCTCGGATGATCTCATGAGGAAGAGGCATTTTAGTTCCTACTTTAAAGCAGATGCTGCAAATGATTGCTTGTTTGGTGGGTTGCTGAATCTTGTAGTGCGTCATTACGCTGCCTCTTTCTGAGCAGATTGAACCAAAGTTGTCAGTGCACAAATCTTGTTTAGCTACGCCCTCATCAATAACAGATACTTTCCTTCTTAATATCACACAGAGACATGTTTATTCCTGAGGATAAAGAATGCAGCTGCAGTGAAGATAAACTCTGACAGATCACTTCCTGTTCAAGATGGATGCTTTCAGTCCTGCAGTTAACACTTCATAAAATCTGGGCTATTTATCTTCCATTTTGAAGGAAATTAAACAAGATACACTGATTGTAAAGTGTAAATGTAATTCAAATACAGCTGTTTTGTATGTAAACTGAAAAGATGATCCAGGAAAGATGATTTCAGAGTTACTAAAACTCACAATGGGCTTCAGATTAGGGCTTTCTACTTAAAACCCAAGTGTGAGTAATTTTCTGTCTACCTAAGAAACTTTCTACAGTAATTAAAACAGGACAATCTTACATTTCTGTATTGGGTTGTTCCTTTGAGACCCTTGTCTGCATTTAAGGTATGGGAAAACGTGTTTTCTCAACCTGGAACTGGATCCTCCCTAAAGGTATAAAGCCTTTAGTAATAAAAGCTGAGGAAATATATGACCAGGTTTTTTCTGTTGGAGGTAAATGCAGGGGTGGCGGGGTGGGCAGTAAATCCTCCTGTTTCCGCTTTGCTGAAAAGGCTTGTTATTCCTGACACTGTAGCTCAGAGAAGACTGGTGCTGACACAGGCATAGTGGAACAACAGCACTGCCACTGCTGCAGTCTGCAAAAAGCTCAGCTTGCTCAGAACCATCCTGCCCCTGCGCTGGGAGCTGCTCTCATTAAGTTTTTGGAAATTAAAGTTCTACTTCCTGTATCTAAAGGGAGTTTATTATCTCCCCTCTTGAGAATTGTTGATTCATTACAGAAAGCTGGCTATGAGGATATCCTGCGCTGGCCAAGTGAGGAGAGGAATATGAAAGACAAGTCCAAGTCACACAATCTCCTAATAACGAAGGAGAGAGCTCAACTGCCTCCAAACTGCTGCAGAGTGGGGCAGCTTGGTGAACAGTGACACCTTCTGGAAGGTAGTGGAAATTAAATATTGCAGAACAGCAGCGCAGCAGGAGTCCATAATGGCTAGAAAAAGCTACAGAACATGAAGATTTTCTTACGTTTTAATGCTTTATAAGAGAAGTGTCCAAAGTGTGGCCTGGGGGCCATTTGTGGCCCACAAAGTGATTTTATGTGGACGTCCACTGCTATACAAAAATGGCACAAACTTGTTTTTCTTACAGTGACATTTTCACTGCCTTTTGAAAAACATATAGCCAAAATAAAGTCTCATAAATATCAAAGGTACAACACAAAGTACTCATTTCATTTCATAGTAAATGGGACCACAAACATTCAGTGACCCTCATTCATGGGCAGACATGATAAACTCCACTAAATAGTGGAGTTTATTTAGTAAACTCCACTAAATAAAGCAAATGCTTTTGATCTATATGCTGTAAATATTGCTCAGAATAAACACAATGGATTCAAAGATAACAGAAAAACACTCATCACTAAGGATGTTATTTGTAGTTTTGTTTGTTTTTGATTTTTAAACAATGCAAACCTGTTAGATTTTATGTTTCAGATCTACAATAATCTACAGTTCACTTTTCTATGGAAATCAGACTTCTTCATTTTATGAAAATGTTGTGCAGATAAAAACAAAACATTTAGCAATTTTTGGGGGGAAATTTTTATGTAAAAAAAAAATTTATTATTTTGTGGCCCTCAATCACGATCAACTTAAAATTTAAAGGTTTGGCTCATGGGGTTGACTGTTACTCAAACTGTAAGTTTGAAAAGCATGCCACACTTTTCAAACTTGTTCAACAAGCAGATTACAATCTTTACTGTTCATTAATTATCCACCAACATGTGAAAGATGCCACTTTTGAAAACAAAACACCTTAGATAGAAAATAAATGACAGCTGATGGCGTTCCATGATCATTTGTCACATTCTTTACAATGACAAAAAGTTACAATGGAAATCAGTAAAAAATAAAAATAAAAAAAAACACTGTGAAATTCTGTTTGTTTAAAAAAAGATATACATTTTAATTTATTTTTTTTACCTGGTTTAGGAGCTTTGGCATCTGTTCCCCCTTCTGAGGAAGAAGCTTCATTCTGGGAATTTTCTGACCTTCCAGCTGTAGAATCCACAGAGTTTTTCTGAACTTTTGCAGCAGCGGAACAGTTTGGTATTTCATCTTTAATATCTGCATTAGCAGCAACTTTTAAATCAGACTGACAGACTCTAGTAGGTTCCCGTGGACCAGCTTCTTCGCAGACAGAATCCATTGGCTCCCCTGCAGGACACAAAACAAACATTTATGCAACTAGCGTGTACTACAAACCCACACCCAGTAACAAGCTGCTTGTACACCAATGTTTTTCATACATCTACAAAACATTTTCTGTGCATGCAGGAGCATCCTTCTTACCATCCTCCTGTGCTGTTGGCAGTTCTCCTTTAGAAATATATTTGCTCATTTTCTTCAGGATTTTCTTATGAGATTTAGAAGGCTGGAAATTTAGTGCGTGACACCTTGAGGGAGAAAAGATCAAATAAAGTCAGAACATTTTCAGTTTGGGTGGACAGTTCCTCTCCAAGATTAACATCATAAGTATAAATGTCAGTTTGTGTTTTTACTGGTGTATCTTTTTAGTGGTTTTAAAATAAATAATTTGGTGCAAAGTTTAATGTCTGGTAGGCTTCCTCTGATCTACACATTGAGGCCCAAATATAAACACAACAAATTTCAACGTCCCTTTGCAAGTCGTGGCTAAACTAAAATAAATAAATAAATAACATGCAGTCATCATAAAGTCTGCTGAATAGTTGAACAATGTTCTCTTTAGCAATGGCAGCGCTCATTTCAATGGCTTGGTTTCCTTGCACTGACGAGGCTTTTTAGTGTAGTCAATACAGTTTTGTATAGGCTGAGGTTTGAGCAACTCTAGAGCCTAATGTTAGCCTGATTTATTTATTGCAAAACCACATCTGATGTGTGTTTGGCCTTATTATCCAGCTGGAACACACAAATAGCTCTAATTTTCAACCATCTGATCCAAATTGTCAACCCCAAATAATAGGGAACAACAGAGTCATTTTCCACAGTGAAGCCACTTTTACCATGGACAGAGTGTACTAATCCAACAAACAAGCCGCCCCTCCAAACTTTAAAGCTCGTGTGAAATTTGTAAAAGGCCACATGAACAAGCTAAAAGCCTTCTGGAGAAATGTTTAATGAGAGTCTTTAACGATGAAACGAAGACTGAGTTCAGTGAAAAGAATAATGTTTGGAAAAGTCAAGCTTTTAGACATTAGAACACTGTTACAACTTTCAGACATGGCAGTGGTAGCGTCATGCTGAGGATCTGTTTGGCTAGCCAGTGGTACTGGCATCACAAAAGGGATAAGGAATAGTAAAAAAAACTGTGGCTGTCTCAAAAATGTTCAACATCACAAGAAATCAACAACCTTAAAACTAGCTTCTGATTGGATAAAGAGGTGTAAACCTCCTGGAATACCCATCCCAAAGCCACCATAACACTTGGAGACTATGAAAAACTATTAAAAGCTTAGTTTGGACCAGAAAAAAAAAAAAAACAATTTAATCATTCTGCCAAAAAAAGCATCTAAATATCCAGAGGCATTTTAGGTCACAGGCACTCAGGATGATGGAAGCAAAAACATTGTGGAGGAGGTGCAGTTTACTAGAGACACAACTGAAAAATAGTTGGCAGTGTATGTACACATTTGACCCCATATGTGTAATTTTCATCCTTCGTGGATCGAGGTGAATCCACAACAAATTTAAATATATGCAAATGATTCTTGTTTTGTCTTTTGGATTTTTATATCATGTCATGATTCCACTCTGGAAATAGAATGAGTCAAACTAAATTATTAAAAGCCCCAAATTTAGATGAAATTCATTCCTTGATTCCAGCTGTTCTCTGGATCTGTAAATATTTTTAAAAACCATTATTTACCAGAGTAGTGCATCATAATGTGAATGCTTAACTTTTGGCAGTACCTGATGGTATACTGAGGACAGCATGTCTTCTTCATTATGGGCTTGTAAACATATTTTCCACTTCTGAAAAACAAAACAATGGTAACCTTTACTGCTGAAGTCATTCTTCTCTATTTAAAGATTTTACACTGATATGTCAGAATGTATAAACTCAGATCAGGTGTAAGGAGGAGACAAGCATTCAGATTACTGCCTGGGTCATCCATCTCAGGCAAAAAGAGCAGAAGAGTCCATTTAAGCTTATGCCTAGATAATGAACCACAGTGGATGGTCATGTGTACATTGACCATCCAGATATTGACCATTAGATATTACTTAGACTAAAGAGGAAATAACAATACATCAACCAAAAGACAATAAAAAAAAATTACCAAGGGAAAACATGTCAGAGAAAAGCAATAAAAGGACAAAAAACAAGATACATAAAATCTGACATTTACAACAAATTGAACAGAATTCTTCTAAGATTAAAGTAGTAAATTTAGGAGATGAGCATGTTTTTTTTTTTTTTCAAAAGCATAAAAGCTAGATCCGGCTTTTTCCATATCAGAACACCTCCTGTGTGTATACCCAGATATATCCAGATGTGCATCTCCAACATTTACCCCCTCAATCTTAGTCGACTTCCGCTCCTTTTGTGGCAAATGAGTTTCTAATCTCAGTAAACTTCTGAAAATTTCTGTTGAAAATTTCTGACTTTACAATGTCAGAGGATATTCAAGTTTTGATACTGTAAATGTATGTGTTTAATCACAGAAAATTGTGATATATCAGTGCAGGAGATTTGCAGACACAATCGGGTTGATTTTGCAAATGGTTGACATCAAAGACTAACTAAGTCATCTTCTTTTAATAAGTGAAATTAATCTAAAAATTTCTAAGTTTTTCTGGCAGAAATTTACTTCTCCATGGCCAATTAATATTTTTTTAACTACAAAGGCTTTTAGGGCCATGAGTAAAAAATAAGACCAGGCAGCATCTTAACAATCAAAAGTGACTTCTAATAGCAAACAAATAACATGGAAGCAAAGCCACCCCAGAAACACCCAAATGAGACAAATAAAATTGCAGAAAAGATACAAACAAATGGAGTAAAACTGATTTTATTTGAATGCATGTCCAAGCTTTTGTAGGATGAGAGTAAAATTTTCTCGATATAAAACAAATAAAAATCGTACCTTCTCCATCCCCGATCAATTAAATCTTGGTAGTCTTGTACGGTCATAGAATGAGACCACATTCCTGCCAAAATACAACAACAAAGAATAAATAAAACATTTACTTTAATAAAAGTAAACATTGTTCAAAGTAATCATAACCAAGATGTTTAATGTATTTTATGTGAAGGAAAAGAAAAGATTCTGCAATTTAGTATCAACAATTCACAATGAAATTATTATTATACACACTGGTGTGTAGTTTTATCTGACTAACGTTACAGAAAGACAAGAGACAAATTAATTTATAAAACTGAATGTAACAAGGTCAAATAAATTTAAACACTGTTTCAGTTTTCAACAGAAAGATAAAACATACTCTAGTTTATTAAAGCACTCCTTGAGAAAGGAGCACTGGGGAAAAAATATTTACTGCATCTTAAATCACATTTTCCTTGACGATCCAGTCCCAATTTCCCACAGTGCTGTAAAGCCCCAATGGAAACATACAAGTCTGTTATTTGTAGCCAGAGCAGATCCGCTGGGATTTGGATCCTGACCTTTTATTAACACACAACAACCACATACACATTGTGCACAAGCACACACAGCCTAATCTGTGAGTCTGTACAGTCAACTATCAATTTACATCTGGAACAGCCAAATGAACAGCACACACACACACACACACACATTTGTAGTGAGTATAATGCTTCATGTCCCAGGAGAATAGGGTTAATTTGAGTCCACAGAGACGGGGGGAACATAGCGTGATTCAATAAAGGAAAACAAACCAAACCAGTCAACGCAAACATACAAAAGTTCGGCTGCTGAAACTTGGTGCTGCCCAATTGGAGAATTGTCACCATAAAGGTTTCCAACAACACAGAAAGAAAGTTGATGGATTTACCACTATTTGGATTTTTGTAAAGCAAACAAAAATAATAAAAAAGCAAATAGTTAGAGGTGTCTGAAAAGTCAAGATATATAACAACGTACTGACAACAGTGCGTCCTGCATTCTGATCACACTCCTTCCGTTCATCCCCACATTTGGCTGGGTTTCTCTTGGCTCTGCTCACTTTGGAGGAATTTTTCAAAATCTACCAGGGGTGGGGTTTTGCTTTCACAGGGGAGTTACACTTTAAAACAAGATGTCAAACTCATTTTCATTTTAGGCCACATTAAGATCATGAAAGAGCTGGTTGTGGCAGAATGTAAAGGTAAAACTACCCATTAACAAACTGTTAGAATATTGCCATCGAAATAGCTGTGGCGGGCCGAATTTGGCCCACAGGCCTCGAGTTTGAAACATGCGCTTTAAAACATTCGTCTCCACCAGTGTCTTCAGATCTTTACAGAGAAATATTCAGCTAGGTCCACAAAACTATGTGACTCATTAATAAACAACTATGTAGTCTCATGATATCCAAGTAATTAAGTAACTGTATTATTAATACCGTCACTTTGACATTAAATTAAGAAATGCGGTTTCTAAAGCAGGAACTCAGGCGTACCAGAATATGTAAATCTGGTGGAATATCACCAAAAATAAATCAATAAATACAGCATCCGGAGTAAGCTTTTAAAAAACGTCTGAAAACGTGCCATAACGAGGATCATTAATCTAACATATTCATGTCAGTCAGACGTACAAATGAATCACCCCACATGCGACTGACGTGAACAAAAAAGCTGCTGTTCCTGCAGCACAAAACAATCACCTGATCCATTCTTCAGTTTTCCCTGAAGCAAAACAGACACAATAGCAGATGCTGGGCTCCGTACTGCAGAGTGAGATGTGCTTTGTGTACAACAGAAGCCTTGATAACATCATCCAACCAATCACAGTGATGGAAACTAATGAAACATACGGAAAGACAAATTGTTCATACACAGTTATCTGACAATCACTGTCATATTTTCTGCACAGATGAAATCTATATTTTCTCCTCAGAAAATAAACACTTTACATCCATAATATCACACAAAAGCCATAAAAATGCAAGAAAATTATAGCCAGTTTGAAAACAAACTGACTACACATCTTTTCCTTGGGTTATGCAGAAAATTCCTGCTTCATGTAAGAATTACGAATGTTTTCATGTCTTCTGACTTCCTGAGGCTTTGCCATGCCTCCATGACGTAACCTATCCAGATTATCACTCTTGGATTAGATCGCAGCTATCGTCTGCAGACTTTGTACCCAGTTGTTCATTGACTGCCTTAGGAGCTTCCTGAAGCCTAAGTATAGCCAACTTGATTATAATTTAATACCACCATTCTGTCCTGCAGGAAATATTACATCTCTGTTACCTTTTTTTTTTTTTCTTTTTTTATATATTAATGCCCCATAACCCATTCAATTTCAGAAAAACATCCACCTTTTGCTAGAATACTGTTTGCATAAATTTTTCCTTGTAATGTACTCGTGACTACAGATGGAGAACCACAACATAATTACGCAAGTCATAAGAAAATAAGCAGTAATCTTTTCTTAAAAGTAACAAGTAATGACCTGAAATCTGTTGCAGCTCCCAGCTAAAAAAAACATCAAGGTGAATAACCAAAGAGTATAGATTTGTGCTGATTGTGAAAGATAGATTTGATAATTATGGGTGTCAATATTTGTATGGCCTACTTCAGGAGCAAAAAAGTGTTCGCATTGTGGTCAAGGCTGACAAAACAAAAGAAAATACAAGAGAATAACAGAGAATAGGAAGTCCAACTGCACAATACACTGAAAACCAATCATGACTACAATATCAATATGTGCAAATTACTATAAGTTACATATATTTTTTTTCTTCTGGATTTGCAAAGTGCCTTGAGACAACATTTATTGTGACATATTAAGAGTAGCACTATTTCAACATATTTTTAAAGTAAGTAAAAGTAAAAATATTTACTCAAGAGTAAAAAGGTATGTCATAAAATAACTACTTGAGTTCAGAGTAACTGACCTGAATGTAGCATTAAGTATTTAAAATGATTTTATCTGAAAAACAAAAATTTTAATCCATCCATCCTCTAACACCCTTGTCCCTAGTGGGGATCGGGAGGGTTGCTGGTGCCAATCTCCAGCTAACGTTCCGGGCGAGAGGCGGGGTTCACCCTGGACAGGTCACCAGTCTGTCGCAGGGCAACACAGAGACAGACAGGACTAACAACCATGCACACACACACACTCACACCTAGGGAGAATTTAGAGAGACCAATCAATAAATTAACCTGACAGTTGTGGGAGGAAGCCGGAGTACCCGGAGAGAACCCACACATGCACAGGGAGAACATGCAAACTCCGTGCAGAAAGACCCCGGGCTGGGAATCGAACCCAGGACCTTCTTGCTGCAAGGCAACAGCTCTACCAACTGCGCCACTGTGCCGCCCGCAAAAATTTTAAGTTGTTTGCAAATATAGAACATTTAGGCAGAAGAAACAACTTTCCACATCAAAAATTTTGGATAGAAAACATAAAATACATACTTAAAGTAATCCATATATGTTGGACCACAGGAAAGTACCTCCAGTGATAATACAGAGCTTACTGCATCTTTATGACCCGAGTGCAAAGCAGATAGAAAATGACAATAGAACAACAGAGCTTATCTACAAACAAGAATTCTAAAATATGTGTATCTGGTTGATTTTTGGTTAAAACATCACTGTTCTTCACTCAGCAAAGTTACTTGCAGTACGAAGGATATCCACAAATATCTCTCAACCAAGAGTAGTGACACTTTATAACAAGTCAAGTGTAGCAAAACTATTCCAAAATGTTTTGTTTTTTTCGAAATAGTTCCTCAAGTAACTAGTTACGACCTACCTGACCTCTCTATATAAATTATCTGAAATAAATGTTAATGAAACTTAATATACCCAACAAAGTCTGAAGAGGATACGTTTCAGATCTTAAAATAGACAGCATTAAAGTCCATTGAATGATCAGTCCACCGACTCTTTTTTTAGATCAATGTTTAGCAACACTGGGTCTGATCAATTACCTCCTGTCTCCGTTTACTTGGCAACTGATAATGCATTTTTAAAAATAACAGGTTCACATACAGTAACAGCAGTTTTACGTCTCTGACAGACACGTTTTCTTTGACGTTTGTTTATGTCATGCTGAACTTGTCTGACCCCACGCAGCAGTTTAAATCAAACCAAATGCTTGACGATGCACTCTAGCTAATGGGTGTTCGATACCTTCTGCATGCCACTCCAGTTAAAGACACGGATACAACGAGAAAACACGATCTTACTGGAACTCTTTCCACATAACACGGAAACAGCGTCGAAGGAAATAGTTTATTCAGGCGTTCAATAGCTCGCAAGGGTACAGATAACCAGTTGAAGTAACGTAAATAACCCGCAGTAAAATATGTTGAACATGACAGTGGTACCATATAGTGCGCTTCTGTTTTGCCTAGTTTTAATGAATGGCAGTGCTGGGTTTTTGGGGGGTTTTCTTCTCAGAGTAAAGCTACAGGATGCTACCGGCTAAAAGCTAAGCTAACGCTCAGAAAGTGTTCACTTTAGGGTCTAATAAAAAAAAATAAAACAATTAAAATGTAACATATATTGACATTATAATAAGTCGTACAGAATTAACTTCAGATATACATCGCCTTTTCCCATTTTTTTTTTACGTATTTCAAGCAAGTACACGGCTCAGCTTGATTAGCATTAGCTAGCTCAGTTAAATGTCCAACTCCGTTTCTTCGACATCTTCAACCGAACCTACCGTGAGAGAAGTTTCCCTTATCATTTTTGCAGTAACCGCAGCGGTAGCCATCATCCCCCCCAAAATATTCTACTATAGTATAAGAGTTGTTTCCTGCCATCTTTACAATGCAGACATACAGCTGACAGCTGAGTTTGGTAGGTCAATCGGTGACGGATACTCCGCCCACAGCCTATGCGTCTGTGGTGCTGCGTTCAAAGACTCCACGTCTGAGAGCATTAAAATCCACTGTAATAGATGCCTCAAGTACATTCACAAAATTGAGATTGTATTAATCTTTTGCAAACAATTTCACGGTATTGAGTACAACACTAACATGAAAATGGGAGCTTTGTTACAATAGATTAACAATCATGCCTCTCAGAGCCTTAAAAAGTATACACACCAGAACGTTTCACTTAACAGAACCACTGTTCAGTGTATTTTAATGCACTAGAAATTACTAAACTAATCCCACATCGAAATTAAACGCTGTAATTCATACTATCCAAGATTCTTCTTGTTGTAGATGCTGATGTCTGTGGACAGGAAAGATCTCCTATCTTTCCTGTCTGCATTGTTCTCCAACAAAAATATAAGCCCTACAGAACAGTTATTTTTATGATCATTAAGTAAAAAAAAATGGATTTGATTTACTAAAGAGGTTACAAGGTAAAATGCATCCTAAAAATGTTATTAATGGGGCTAAAGTCAAGCACAGATTTTGTTTTTTTTGTATATTTTTCCTTTCACTTCAGTTTTACACGTCTTTGTTCTGATTTATCAAATGAATAATGCTCTTGCAATTATATAGTTTGATAAGTATAAAGTACAAACTCATGTTTTAAGAACTGTACACCATATTTATTAAGTTATCACTGCAAAGAGGACAGCAAAAAAAAAAAAAATCAGAACCAAGATCTTGCACAAACAATACTTGCAGTGATTTACAAAACAAAGGGAGACTTTGAATGTAAAAAAATAAATTAGAAAATCACAGCGGAGCCAATGATCCATTTTTTAAAATCTTGTTACAAAAATGATTTTGTAGAAGGGAAAATGAACTTTACTTCATGTCTGCATTATGCATAGCTTTTTTTTGTTGCTTTAGCAAAATGTATGTTTTGTTGATGCACTGAAAAATTCAGATTCACAGGTTTCAGCACTGGTTCACACAATTAGGAAAATGGAAGTCTACAAAAATCAACCCGATGGTGTCTGCAAGTCTCCTGCACTGATATAGTAAACTCAGACAGGTGATGAAGGAGCAGCTAGGAAGTTGAAATGATACAGTTTGACACAAGACTCTAATAAACTCTTTCCAGACATCTGTAGGTTTGGCTCCAGCTGGGAGATCTCCTAATTAATATGCCCCTGTGGGACAGGGATGCTCTCATGGAGATATTTCATACTGCCTTGCTCAGAGAAGTCTGCCACAGTGTGCCCCTCTCCTCGAAGGACCCATTTGGTCGTGAGGAGTCCCTCCAAACCCACTGGTCCCCTGGCATGTATCCTTGCTGTGCTAATGCCAACCTCAGCTCCTGCAGTGATTAAATAAAAACATTTAAAAAAACGTGGAAAAATCAATTATTTTGCACTTGACGGCTTAGTTTATTAATAAGGAGGTATATAAAGGCATGCCTAATGTTTTGCTCACCCAGACCAAAGCGGTATCCGTCGGCAAAGCGAGAGCTGGAGTTCCAGAACACGCAGGCGCTGTCGACCTGCTGCAGGAACTGCTCGGCTGTTTCTTCGTTCTCTGTGACAATGACATCAGTGTGGGAGCTGCCGTATTTGTGAATATGGTCCACGGCGTCCTGCATGCTGTCTACCACCTCGATGCAGCACTCCAGGTCCCCGTACTCCGTTCGGAGAGACTTCACCTCAGACGGGCTAAAGGTTAAGTATGAAGCAAAGCGAGGACCCGCGTGAATCTTTACCTGAAAGACAACAATAATCAGTGAAACAAAGAACCAAACTGTACCTTTCTTCAGATTTGGTGTCAGTGTACATTTCTTACTTCTTCTGTCCTCAACATATCAATAATCTGGTCGAATAAAGGAGTGCGCAGCAAATCTCTGTGAATAAGGAGGGTCTCCATGGCATTACAGGCGGCAGGGTAATCACATTTGGAGTCTTTGACTAGAACAAAAGACAGTCTCTAAGTTCATTCAGCATCAAAATGTTCACCATTTTTAAAAACATCTCAACTACATCATTTACCACATTACACTCACAAACTTGTATGTTACCTAGATTTTATGTAAACTTACAGCCAGAGCTACAATAGCATGGTTAGATCAAAACTATTCATGTGTTGGAATGGCCTAGTCAAAGTCCAAAACTAGCTTTAACTGTTTCACGAAGAACAGTAAATATTTAAGTCTCTAAACTTACAAAACTGGTAGCGATATACCCCAAAAATTCTGCAAATTATTGTTTCAGAGGTACTGAAAACAAAACCTGCCACACCAAACATATGCCTGAATTTCCTCTCGAGTCCCAAGAATGAACTATTCTGTGTTGGTCCCAATGAAACACACTGAAATTTGTTGTTGTAAATTTTCAGCTGTGTGCCGTTAATACATACCAACATCAATGGCTTTGTCCATGCTGGCTTCACTGTCGACGTAAACGTGGCAGACACCCTCACTGTGGCCCAGCACAGGAATACCCTTGGCTGCCCTCTGAATGCCTCGGACCAGCTCAGAGGAACCTCTCGGAATGATCAGGTCGATCATTTTGTCCAGCTTGCACAGATCCTCCACCTCCTCACGCGTGCTCACCTTTATAACATTTTACATTTTAGTGCAAGTAGAAAATTAAGGAGGTGACTGAATAAACAAGCCTTACCAGCTGAATGGCATCAGCTACTCCATGAATTGAAAGCGCTTCCTGAGTGAGTTGATGGAGGATTTTGTTGGTGTTTGAGGCTTCTTTGCCTCCTTTAAGAAGCAAAGCGTTTCCGCTGGCAATCGCGAGGGCCGACACCTGCAAAGAGTTTTTATAATACGATGCATCGGTTCTATTAATCTGAAATTTAAAGAAAAGCAGAATGGTTGGTCCTGGGACTGTTCTACCTGCGGGAGGCAATCAGGACGTGACTCAAAGATGACCAGCAGGACCCCGATGGGAACAGTGATTTGCTCCAGCTCCAGGTTGTTAGCCACCCTGGTCCGCCTCAGCACCCGACCCACACTGTTCCCAGAAGATACAGCAAGCTGGCGCAGGCCGATGGCCAGGCTGTTCAGCTTAGCAGTAGACAGACTGAGGCGATTGATCAAAGGCTGCGACAAACGACCTGAGTGGAGAGTGATTGATTATTTTAAAAACTGTTTGAGATGCACCAATTAATACTGTAAAGTCCCAATTCACCCATTATTTTAGGTTTATAAAGCATATAAACTAATAGGGTGAACTTCAGCGCAATTTGTTTGGAGTTTAATGACCAGAAAAAAAGGTTAGGGACAAGTGTTTTGATATACAAATGTAGAACATTTTAAAGCACAGTAATTTTTTTGCAGGTTTTAAAACTACTTTGCTTTTTAAAGTACATGTCACATTCCTTAGAAAAATGAACATTGACATTGGGAGATCAGATCTGAAAGAAATTCAGACAACAAGGAAAAACAAGATTGGTCTAGCTCTGACTGAAAGGAATCATTTTCCTTTCAACATCAGCAGCAGCAATAAGCTCTACCTGTTGCTGTTGCTAACTCCATGTCTTTCCTGTTGGCACTAAGAATCTCATCCTTCTTTTCTGTAAGCAGCTCAGCAAGACAGCAAATGATTTCTCCTCTCTGCAAACACAAATATTGTGATACATGGTTAAAAAAAAATTATTAAAAAACACACATTACCTCCTAATAGCTCCTCATTTGGGGTGATGTTTTTCACCCACATACCTGTTCAGGGAGTAAAGATGCAAGAGCCCGTCCAGCGTGCCGTGCCATCTCTGTCTGCTGCTCCACAGTTGGCCCTGATTGTGGTTAATACATACAGGTCGAAATTAAATGCACATCCAAAAATAAGGATCGAGTATCTTATCCATGTGGTTTCCATAAATACCTGCAGGTTTTACTTCAGAGAAAAAGGTGCCAACCTTTTTCCCTTCGACAATGTCTGTGATGACGTGGCCTGTGACCTTAGGATCCGTGCCGTTGGCGATGACGACAGAGGTCCCTCCTTGAAGTGCCCAGAGGGCTGCTTTCACCTGATCCACAACAAATATTTAATCATAACTTTGTCATTTTTAAAGTCAAGATCTTCCTTTTTTATAATCCGAGACAACAGATCGTCTGTAGTGCTTACCTTGGCCTCCATGCCACCAATGCCGACTCTGGACTTGGTGCCGTAAGTGATTGACTGCTGGTCCCCGGGATAGAAGATGTCAATGAGCTTAGCATCGTCGGTTCCAGGAGGACTGTCATACAAGCCTGCAGGACACAAGTTTACACATTAAAACTTTGACTCTGAGTTAAACTTAGGATGTTTTAAGACTTTTATGATCAATTTAAATTTAAAACTTGCCTGATTTACAAACAGTCTTAGACACCCAACTACTTTTAAACAGTAATTTTCTTCAAAGCTAAACTTGGGGATTAGTTAAATGGACAAAATTATGTACAATTCGAAACATCAGTAAGTGTTAAACCAAAACATTCAGATTGGTAAAAAAAGATAAAAAAAAAGGGTTTTTATTTTTCAGTACCACTGTGAATCAAAGTATACATCCAAACTGACAACGTATTGCTGTCAGAAAAATAAATATTAGGTTGGCCCAGTCAAAGTTCAAACTAAACCTGACAGAAAAAAAAAATAGTGGTTTCACCTGAACAGGTATGTGGACAAAGGAGAATCTGGAGAACTTTTCAAGGGCAAAGGGGGCAAATATTTTCAAGTCAAGATGTGACACTGATAAGACTGAATGCTGAAATTAATCGCTTAAATGTCATTTTTTGTCAACAGCAAACATTTCCTTCTTCACTGTACCTTGAACGTCAGACAGAGCAATGAGAAGGTCGGCTTTCATCTCAACAGCCAGTCGTGCAGCCAAGCTGTCATTGTCTTTTATGCTTATGACCTAAAATACAAACAAAAACTTATTCACCTAACATGTCTCTTAGTCACACATTAAACAAATACTCATGGACAGTGAATGGGCAGCACAAAAATGAACAGCATGCCCAACACACAGTACCCACATTTATCCCCTGTAGGTCACTGTTGGGAACAGGGGGTGGCACAACAGCGTCGTTGGTGTTGATGATAGGTACGATGTTCATCCGCAGCAGCTCGTGAAGCGTGCTGTTCAGGTTGCGACGTTTCTGCTCATCGTGGAAATCCAAATTGGTTACCAAAATCTACAAAAAGGACAGAAATAATCACATTTAAGAATATTTTTAACCTATCTGCTGTTGGTTGTAATCTGTAAAGAAAAGCCAAATACGAACTTGTGCGGTGCAGATGCTGTACTGGGTGAACATAGCTTCATACAGAGCCATCAGACCACTTTGTCCTGCAGCTGCACATGCTCTGGCCTCTAAAACTGGAACAGACTGAATCAGAGAAATCAGATTAGAAGAACAAATTAAAGCACATAAGAGTATTTCATAACTGGAATTTAATTTGTGGTGCTAAACAATTAGTTACAATGTCTTTGAGTTGGTTCTGTCCAGAGTGCAAGGCTTGTCTGACACTCTGAGACAACAGTATCTCATGTCTGAGCCGCTGCTTCCCAAACGCCACGGCGCCACTCGTAACAATCATCATCTCCCGGCCTTGATTCTGCAACATGGCCACCTGGTGGTACACACAAAACACTACATTTTAGGTTTCTATTTGAAAAGCGACTCCAGTAAAACGTTTGTCATGACAGTGTCAGCAGCATCACCTGCTCCACTATGGAGGCCAGCCGTCCCAGCGACAGGCCACACTCGTCGCCTCGTGTAACCACGGCGCTGCCCAGTTTCACCACGATGCGCTTGGCCTGCTTCAGCTCACTGCGGTGGGCAAAGGATTTCCCATGGGAACGTGGGAGCAAAACTGCAAGAAAGAACAGACACATTTTAAGAATGTGAGGGGTGTTTTTTACTTAAATACATGAAATTTTGAGAATAGCAAGTCAGAGAAAATAGGTCTCTATTAAGCTGATGCTGTTATATGTAAATCGGGGTTGCTGAAACCTTAGATTTAATATTTTATTGTACTACGTTTAGGGAAGATGTACAGACTTATGCATGGATAGATCAAATGAATGGATAGATTGATAGGTATATCAGAAATAAAGCCTGGAAATATAATTTCCAGACAGAGGACCTGGGCGGTAGCTTACATTTAGCCTGCGAGAATCCTCTGATGGAGACTGGACAGACATTGGTCAGCCGGATCCTGGATGGAAGGCCAGAGCACAGAGCCAGCCTGGCAAACATGGCACAAACACCTGGAGATCTGTAGAGATGACCGTGCAAATCAATGTCAGGTTACTGTAACAGGGGAATAACCTCAACTGAGATGAGCTGCAGTTTTATTCAAAGATGGGCTGCATAGGAGTCAATCTACAACAAAAATATAACATTTAAATACGTTAAAATAAACACTATGTGGCGGAGGAAACCAATAAGCATTATTCAGCTGTACTTTCTGGGAAGTTTGCTTTCATGTTCGGAATGTTATTGTTTGCTGCCATAACTTGACACACTGACCCAGAGAAGATATTTTCAGATCACTGAAATCCACAAAAAAGTGTTTTATACAAGTAAACCATACCATATATTAATTAATTATGCTTCAAAACTTAATAAATAAGAATACAACACCTGCTTAGCAAATACAACTGATGTCAACACGAACCTGCAGCGAGCTAACGTTAGCTAGCTTTAGCTACAGTTAGCTGCAGTTTCGAGACATTTAGCAGTAGCAGAAAGTTGTTTTCTTGAACAAAAGAAGCTGTTACCTGACAGTGCGAAGAGTTAGGAAGCCAGCCAACACAACAGTGGTCTGCAAAGAGGGGACACGTAGTCAGTCAGTCAGTCTGACTGTCTGCTGCCACATCCGCAGCCCACGTTGTTTGGGAAGAGAAGCGGACAGAAGTAATTCACGAAGAGTGACTACGTATCTACTCGCGACCAGCATCTACGCAGGAAATCCTATAAGCTACAGCAACGTAGAAACTACGCAGAAAAACAAGTTCTGGAAGGCTTCTGTTAATAAAGCAACTATACATAGAAATAGTAACAACTACTCTGTAATGTCGGTAGCGATGAAAATGTCCAGAGCTTATAGAATTGCAGTAAATTGTTCCCTCCATCAAATTACACAGAGTGCATGATGGTACTGATAGAGACAAAGGTTATATTTCATTCATAAAAATCGCTTTATGTTTATTTATTTATGTGTTTATTTTTCATTTTAAACTCTCCTGGCAGCGTTGCTGAAGAATATGGTGGCTCTGGGTTCCTCACCATGTGGGGTTAGATTTTTTTTTCCTCCTTCATATTAAAGAGGCACAGACTTGTGCCAGTCTCCAAAATGTACAACAATAATATCACCAACATAGGTTGTACATTGATATTCCATCCATTTTCTTTTTATCTGAGTGTGCCAGAAATATGGACACACTCAACTGTGTCCTAGTTTCAAATACTTGGCATTGGGTGCCTGTCATGCATGATGGTGGCAGCATCTTGCTATGGGATTGATTTCCAGCCAGTTTTACTGATAATGGAGAATTGCCCTTTAAACTCTACCTTAATTTTTAATAAACAGGTGAGCATCCCACAGGACAAAGCAGGTAAATATTAAGCTCCTGGAATTGCCTTCTCAAAGCTTAAACCCTGTTAAGTTTATGTGCCATGCCTAAAAGTTGGGGAAACATATCAATTGAATAAACTTTGCAAATTCTGTTAAGAACAGTGGTCAAATATTCATCCAGAATTATGCAAAAACTTTGCTGATGGCTAAAGTAGTGTGGTCAAAAAGTGGAACATGCTGGCAGACATTAAACCAAATATTAACAGGGATGGATGCTTAATTTTGAGCCAGGTTTTTAAAAAATGACTAAAGTTAAATACAGAAGACTATAGCCTTACATTTAAGTACGTTAAAGACTAATTTAAATGTAATTTTTCCCACTGTATTTTATTGGTTCTGTGTTTTTTAAAGCAAATGTATCTCTCCTGGGACTGGGTGGTTTACAACAGCTACTGATATCCCCCCATCTTTAGTAACCTGACACTATGAGGCTCTTTAGAGGCTTGTAAACATATGAAAGATTGATGAGCTGGAAGGTCAGGAGCTCTGGGTGCAGAAGTCTGCCACAACAGGTGAAAGCAGCACCATGGCGACTGATGGCGAACCTTTGAAGTGTCCCGTCTGCCAAGATTTTTTCACAGAACCTGTGACGCTCCAATGTGGACACGACTTCTGCCTCACTTGTATCCGAGCCGTTTGGGAAACAGAAGAGTCCACTGAGGGTCCTTTCTTCTGTCCAGAGTGTCAGATATTCCTCCCACCTAATCTCACTCTGGACATAAACACAAGCCTTCAGGAAAAAGTCAAGGATTTCACAGCAAACCAGCAACCAGCAGCAGCTGAGACCGACTCTACACCAGAATCCTCTCCAATTATCCACTGTGACCACTGCATAGAGAAGCCGTGTGTGGCCATCCGGACCTGTTTGACCTGTGATGCCTCGCTGTGCCAGGCCCACACCCAGCTGCACCAGCAGAGGTCTGCCCTGAGGGATCACACGCTGGTGGATGTGGTCAAGGATCCGCTATCGCTGAAGTGCAGGGAGCACCGGGATGAGCTCAAGCTCTTCTGCATGGAAGAGAAAATCCCTGTGTGCTGTTTGTGTGTCCTGGTTGGAGTCCACAAGCACCATAAGGCATCTCAACTTCATGAAGCCAGTGCAGACTTTAGGGTAACATTCTTATATTGTTTTTCTGATATTCTATTCTGCCACAAACTAAACAATGACTTCAGTAATTGTTGTTCACTACGTTTATTTAAAATTTATTTTCTGATAGGTGAGAGGAGGCTAATAGTACGAGTGCATACGAGGCAATTAGACTGTAGCGTGTTAGTCCTTACAATGCCACCTACTGTTCAATCAGTGCAACTTCACAATATCTTGCTAGTCCTGGAGTATGACTCCCTTTAGATAAAATAATTGATGGTGTCAATTAAAAACTAAGGATGAACATAAATGCAATGTTTAGAACGATTCAGTGAAGTGAAGATATCAAAACTAATCATTTTTTCAACCAAAGAGGTCATCATCCACCCCTGGATATATTTTATCTCAACTTTTGACCATTTTTTAATTGCATTGTTTCAGAAAATAGTTCAACAGTAGTAACTTAGTATCAGTTACTCAAGTTTTATTGTCAAAAATTATTCTTTTGCTAATTAGACCAGCTATATATGGTACAGAGAGTGTTTTTTTTATTTTATATTGCTAAACTACAGCAAGGTTGCATGGTGGTAAAGTCACCAGCTGTGTTGTCTTGAAGCGATGAGATCCTGGGTCCAAATCCCAGATTGGGAGTTTACATGCAGACAGAACCAAGGCTTGATGTGGCTACTTTGACGTAGCATATGTTATTAATTTGTTTTGCACATATATATATATTTATAGGTCTAAGTGCATGTCATCCATCTAATTTAAAATGTTTTTAGGTTGTACACAAGAACAGAATTTAAGTTCACATTTTGTCTATACCAAACAAAAAGTAAAACATTCTGAATGTGGTTATGCTAATTCATACCCATATTCTGATTCAGTTTTATGTCTGTCTTCAGAGTATGTTGGTGGCTAATATGAACGAATTACTGAAGAGGAGAGGTGAAGCAGAGCACGCCATTAAGGACTTGGAGTCACTTTACACACAAACTGTGGTACAGTCATTGTGAGCTTATAATACACTCCTGTTTTCTCTTGCGGGCAGTCTTGCGTTTATGACATTTTAATTATCTTCCAGAAATCTGCTGCGGATTTCAGAGAGAAAATCTCAGACAAGTACAGCAGAATCCGTGTGGTTTTAGACGCAGACGAGCGTCTGATGATGCAGATTATAGATGCAGAGGAAGCATACATGACGGACTGGCTGGAGGCCCAGAGGGGCATCACGGAAACTCAGATTAGAGAGATAGACAGATTAAGAGCCTCCAATAAAGCTATCCTCCAGGAAACAAATGACCTGCAGTTCCTTCAGGTGAGTAAATAAATCATTGGAGTATGTTACAATGATCATTAAACCACAATGGCTTAAGCCAGCTCTGATTCAGACACCACTGGACCTACAGTCACAGTAATCTTAAAAAGAAGCCCATAATGTAATGCCACCACCTTCAAATGTGTACAGTTTGCCTCTGTTTACATGGACAAGCCAAATGTCTAGTAGGGAAAGTTTTAGGGTAAACAAAGATGGAGTAGCTTGGCCACAATGACATGAACTATGTCTGAAGGCGTCAAATCAATTCTTTCCAAATAAGAACACTGTAAGCACTGGCTAGCATGGTGGTGGCAGCAGCATGGTGAGGGAAGGTTTTAAATGACTGCCTTCAAATTCTTCAACTTCACGTTAATCTGATAGTTGGATTATTCAAACTTGGATACATGTGAGAGTTTTGATTGGACAATGATCCTAAACAGACATTAAGAACAAATAAAGTTGGTTAACTTTGAGAATTGATGATTTGATGGAGCAATTATGCCAGAAATCCCACTAATTCAACCAAATTATTCAGTTTTTGAAGAGTGTACATTTCTGACAGAAACTGTGGATTTTAAGCATATGGACTAGTGATTAGTCATGAATTCACCTTTGTTTGTTTTTTTTGTGTGTGAATTTTTAGTTCTGTATGTACTTGCTTTGTTTTCCATTCCCAAAGTAACATTTCTTAATGTTGTTTTGAAGTTGAGCTAAAACTGATGGACTGTTCATTTTTAACAGCAAATCAGATCACAAAATCTTTGGTAAGTATATTTTTACACATTATGTCTTGGTATATTTAACCTTTCTTTTGTGTTGTTACTAATTTGCTCCTTTGGTACATTTATTTTTTGTTTTCTTTACAGTGATCCATTGGATTTTCCTCCACTGCAGGCTGTAAACAGGGATCTTTGCGACCATGAAAAGCTGAAAACCATTGAGAGGCTCGTTGATGATCTCTCACTAGCTCTGTCTCAACACTTTCCACGAATGTGGTCATGTTAGTGATTAATTCAGGATTTCATAAGCAACCAATCATCATCTGCATAAATGTGGTGCTGACTGTCGTTTTTTCTATTATTATTATTGCAGACCTAAGTTCACCGGCTTTAGATCCAAAAACAGCCCATCCGAAACTGGAAATATCTCCAGATAAAAAGCAAGTTTACTGGAGACGCCATCCTGTTGGAGGCAGCCTGAACCCTCAGCCTTATGACTCCCAGTACAGTGTTCTCGCTCAGGAGAGCTTTACAAATGGCCAGCATTACTGGGAGGTGATTGTCCAGGACAAACCTTTCTGGATGACTGGTGTCACCACAAGTTTGGTCAATAAGAAAACCAGTCCGGCTCAGAGTTCCTCCGGCCTGGGTGTGAACAGCACATCCTGGTGCATCTACCATGGAGATGGACAGTACCTGGCTTGCCACGACACACAAGAGAAACAGCTGCAGGTAGCAAAGAGAGTCAGGAAATTGGGCATAATGGCTAATATCCAGAAGGGGGAGCTGTCATTTTACGATGCGGATGCAATGACTCTGCTTCACACTTTCTGTGTGCAGTGCACAGAGCCTCTTTACCCCATGTTCAACCCGTGCATTGATATGAATGGAGTCAACAGGCAGCCGATCACTTTGTTCTGGATTAAGGATCCCTGGAATTGGGAAAAGGATGAAAAATGAATGATCTTTTCTGTGTTTATTCCATTTGAATAAGGTGGTGAAAATGTCAAGTCAAATAATTATTTGTAAGACTGTACAATGACAGATATTTGCATGATTTAAACAAGGATCACTCAATCTATCCATTTAAATATTAGAAGGTAGATGATAGACAATATTTTCCTTCAGTGTTTATATATTATCAACCTATTCCAACTATGCTTTAATTCTATAGTTGTGTAACATTTAATAATAAAGCAAATAAAAATGGAGAACTTACTGTGGAATATTTTCTTTACAGGTTCAACATCAAAAGTTGGACTTTACTTTGCCTTGACAATGTATTCACACCGTTGGACGTTTTCTACATTTTGTCACATTACAACCAAAAAAAATGTTTGTATATTGTGTTTGTGTTCCGCTCAATGGACCAACATGGAGTAAGGCATAATTGTGAAGTGGAGGGGAAATTTCAGATGGTTTTCAAAAAAGTTTCCATTAAAGTTTTGTTGTGACACCATTCAAAACAGCTGCAAGTTCAAATATGTCACAGCTACAGATTTAAATCTTTCTAGGTCTTCTTTGCAGACTAGTTCAAACTCAGTCAGAGGGATTGGAAAACATCTAGGAACACCAAGAATCAAGTATCAAATCTGTTTTTCATGCATGCATTAAAAAAGAATCCTTTATTTGATAATGAATCAACAGAAAAGAAGGTTGTGACAGAGAGGGAAGACATACGGCAAAGGTCAATATGACTGGACTCGAACTGTTGAGGCCTGAGGTCTCCATACATGGGTCACCCCCAAGTGTCAAATCTTGAAAGTCTCAATTATATTTAGGTTTGAACTTTAACAAGGCCATAGTGCTCTGTGATTTAACCATTGTACTATAGCGCTGGTAAACTTACGAGTCAGTCTGAAGTCTGTTGCAGCTGCTAATAGGTTTTTATTCAGGACAGTCCTGTATTTAGAGTCCATCTGTCTTCTCATCAACTTACTATATTATACGTAGGAATAGTCATGCATCTGTTCCGCTGTTGAAAGTCTCCACCTCTTATGTGTTTATCATGTTGTTGTGCATTGCAGAAAGTACATGAATCATGTGGAAACTTCTGGCCTGTTCATTTTGTAATCGCCCCCTCGGTTCATCAGCCCACAGCGGACAACAGCCTTCAATGTCAGATGTCCGTGGCTTTGTTTGCCTCTACAGCAAATAGTGCAGCAAGACAGATCAAATAACATCAACTGTGAACTTTGCTGCATTGAGTTTCCACAAACACTGATGTTAGCAATTATTTGTATAACATCTTGTTTTCTCTTAAGCAAAATTGATTAACAAATAGTCAGATTACACAGGCTGTTGGCAAGTTTATAGGTTAGAAAAAGCTAAATTTCTTTCTCTGTTCTCTAGCAGTGACCTTTGAAGCTTTTTTCCTTTCCTTACCCAGCGTGCATTGTGACAAGGTAAACATGTCCTCATCCTGCCTTGTTCAACTCAGTTCCAGTTGTGCAAAACTTTTAATTTATTGCCCTGACAGTAAATACACTGAAAAAGAGAATAAGTGACCCAACCTAAATAAATTGCTTCAATTAGTGACAACATGTTGAAATAAGATTTTTCACTTTAAATAATTAAGTTGTCAAGTTAACTTCACATAAATGTAGTAAGTTGGATAAACTGATTTTAATTCATTCAAATTGGAACTACATTCTATTTTATTTACTGTATGAGCATTATGAACACAGTTATTATTTGTAGTCATTTTGTGAGTAAAAACTGACAGAAATCTTGAATAGCATGTTCTCTTGTCTTTTCCATTTTGAAGAGTGGCCTCTGCATTACAGCCTATTTTACCTTAGGAAATTAGAAAGTCAGTTAATTAATAATTAATTATTCTTAACTGTTGATGTAAGCATTACATTTTTAAAAATGCATTAGTTGCTTTAATTTTATAGCAATCAATAAGAGTGCCAAAATCCAAAAGGAGCAATTTCTTTGTTTGAGAATTTATTTAATCCCTTCTTTCAAAATGTTATAAAATTTATACAGAAATTAAAATGTAGAAAATTCATTTCTTTATTCTTATGCATTTTAGTCATCTTTCAAGGTGTTCAGTGGGATGCTGCAACATAACAATTTAACTCTTACAGCAACACGCACCACTCTTACTGGAATTTATTATCTTGTCTCTCCCATTTCAAGCTTGGCTCAAATAAAGGAGCCTCATCATATTTACATCCAAAGGAAACAGGAAGTCTAACTAAACAAAAGTTCATAGCTATTCTGATCAACTTAAACAGGTTAAATCATATTTAAACTGGAGAATAAATGTGCTAAAAGATCTCCCATCCCTAAAAAATTCTTCAAGGACTGCATATAAAAAGAATAGAAAATATGATGCATGCTCTTTGACAGCCATTGTAGTTACGTTAAAGTATGTCGTATTATTGAATACAACATACATTTAAAGGAATTCAAAGATTTTCTCCATTTGTGCACCAAAGCATATTCCCCTTACAAGCTCATTTTAGTGGACTTGTGCTATTGGTTGATGCATTCAAACAATAGAAACACGTGAATTTTTTTTATTATTTGACTTGTCAATCAAAGATTAATTGGTGCATTGGTTAATTTTACCTTAAATTTGCCAAAATGACAACACATAAAACAGAAGCAAAAGTTAGACATTGTATCCCTGAAGGAACACAGTGGAGTACACTTTTACTGAGTTTTTTTCAAATTATTTTTCACATTCGTCTGTGAGAAAATTTCAGGGGCCTTTTTGAGAAGCTTCATAAGAGTTCAATCAGGTGTAAGGCAGTTATGACATAACACCAAAGAAACTTCAATCACATTTTAATTCTCAGCCAAACATGCTGGTATGTTCATAATTAATATCCTTGGGTTATTTAAGCAGGTCCTTGAGTCTTTGAATTGATCCAGTCGAGGAAGTTAGAGACTCTTGAGTAGACTCCTGGTTTGTTTTTCTGTCCACACTGATCTCCCCAGCTCACCACACCATAAACAACACTGGTGCCATTCTGCTTGCAAGTCAGTGGTCCTCCAGAATCCCCCTGAAACAACGGATGAGTGGAAAATTAGAATAGAATAGAGAAAAAAATTGGCAGGTGGATGCAAAGTACACAGATACACGTAAACATTCAAACAGAATTTAAAATTACTGTAAAGCATAAAGCAGACTAACCTGGCAGGAATCAACTCCTCCTTGTAGGTAGCCGGCGCAGAACATGGCATTAGTTAGGACGTTCCCGTAAACAGTGGGATCAGAGCACTTTGCCTGGCTGATCAGCAGAACATTAGCCTCTAACAGGTGATTCGAGCCATAATCCGCTGCAGATGTGATTTTGAACAATAAGGGCAAAACAGATCAAAATGTAAGTTTTAGTAAACAGAGCGAACCAAATTATGATGAAAGGTCACACACGTACAGTTTTCTGTGGCCCCCCATCCAGAAATGGTGCATTCAGTCCCATCAGGGATTTGGCTACTGGGCAGACAAGCTGTCTTCACAAACTGGGTTTCATTTGCACAAACTCCACCTGTTCCCCTGAGTCTTAACAAAGCTTAGAAAATACAGATCAGATTAATGTCACATGAAAATTGTAATGTTTTCACAAGGTATTTGTTACGAAAATGTAAGACCAGAAAAGTCTCAAATCAGTTTAGAAAATGAATATGTACCTTACTGGTTAGCAAAAATCACTGTCAGTGTTTTGATTCATTCAAAGGACAAATATCATCTTAGAGACATAATAGCTAAGAGTTTGAGTGTCCCAAGTGGTATCCTTGTTTTAAGTACATAAAAACGTACTCTCTAATCTAAATGAGGCTCATTGCACTACAGATACAGAAAGAAACATATTGAAACGTAATTCTGCTTGAGACAGTTATAATGTTGGTCAAATCTGCATCTATCTGATGGATTTTAGTTGTACAATTTATTTTTTACACCCAGATCTAAAACTTGCAACAGTGTGCTTTTTATTTCCACCATAGGGTGCCAGTGTGCTAGATCTCCAAATTGGTGCTCTCAGACACTTCCTACTCCTCACTGAAAAACATCTCTACATAAATCTTCACTTCATGAAATCAAATTAGTCTGCTTTCATGGCTTTTTTATTCTTTCACACTTATTACATGTTTAGCTATTTTATTCATGAGAATTCATATAACTATCATGAGTTATGAGCCTAAAAATTGTTTGGAGGATAAAAATGGCTCTTTATGGAAGAAATACAGTGCAGTTTTACCTATGTCGTTGTAAACAGCTGCAGAAGTCTCCCTGTAGTTTTCGTGGACAATTGCATTTTCAACTGCAATGACTTGAGCTGAAGGATCATGTGTGTCCAGTGACAGGGTACCCATCACCACCTGCATGTCCTTGTTTTGTTCACTATGAAAAACAAAACACCCAGTAAACAAAAAAGCTGAATGAAAGTCATAATCTAAATTCTTCAGATTTGGAGAGTTGTCTTCTTACACGCAGTGTCCAGCTGTTAGAACCCAGCAGCTCTTGATCAGAACTCCTCCACAGACGTGGCTGTATTTCATGTTGGAGTTCTTTGGTTTCTGTTGCACAGAAACCTGCCAGGGTATTGCTCCGGGACTGACTTTCAGACCCCCAAAGATTCGAGTTAAGCTCTTTTTCGGTTGAGCCACTCCGCAAGTTTCGAACTGTTTTGGTGCAGGAGATGGAGATGGCACAACGGGGGAGTCTATCGGTTCCTTGGTGGGCTTTGCTGCTTCAGTGGTAGCTGGTGGCGGCTGAACTGTAGGAGGCTTGGGGCCAGTAGTAGGGATCTGGGGGCCACCAGTTGGGGCCTGGTGGCCACCAGCAGGGGTCGGAGGGCCACCAGCAGGGGTCGGAGGGCCACCAGAAGGAGGTTCGGGTCTGCCTGAAAATGCAAACAAATAGTTTGTCGTTTGTTGACCTCAACATCAGAGTCAGAAACCTACTAGGAGCTTTGTTCTGGACCTGTTGGTTCAGGACATTTATTCACATCACAGTAGTCCCAAAGCAATATTCGTCCTCTTCTGAAAAAACACCAGGGCCTTGGTTCTCCATCTGG
The DNA here is from genome assembly GCA_903067095.1 of Girardinus metallicus. Classification (NCBI taxonomy): domain Eukaryota; kingdom Metazoa; phylum Chordata; class Actinopteri; order Cyprinodontiformes; family Poeciliidae; genus Girardinus; species Girardinus metallicus. Next base: position 71,523 of record CAEGAE010048665.1, read on the forward strand.
GTTTCTGCAACATTAAAAAATACTAAGTAACATACTATAAATCTATAATATTGACTGTAGTTGTAATACAGTTGTGTTTTTGCTCCGACCTGCAGAAGTTATGATGGCCAAGGCCGTCATCATCCTCAAACGAGTTGAAGGGATCAGCTCCATTTTCCAAGACAAAGTGGGAGTTCCAGTAGAGGCATTCAAAGCCATCATCTGTTTCGCTCACTTTCCCACGGTAAGACTCGCCATCACCCACATAGCAGTCGTTTGGACCTAAAAACACATCCAGTGTCTTAATAAGTAGAAAACTCACATAGTCTGAATGCTTCACGTTTTCCACCCCTTTTCTTTTTCCTTTGTTCCCTCTGTTTTTCCTGAGGCTGCAGGTATTTTCAGATCTGTTTTACTTAGCAAGATGCTGAAGTGAGGTTGCATGAAGACCATCTGTGAACATCAGTTTTCACACAGATTCTTAACTTGTATCAGATCTGATTACATGTTTTGGGTCATTCTTCTGCTGGAAGAACATTCTCAAGCCTTTAGCTGCATTCGACAGGTTTTCTTCCAGGACTGCCCTGTTTTTAGCTCCATCTATCTGACCATCAACTTCTGAACTGCTCGAGAAAAACATCCCCCACAGCATGATGTTGCTACCACCCTGCTTCACCATATGGGTGTTGTGTTCAGGGTAATGGGTAGTATAGAAGAAAAAATCCCTTTTCCTCTAGGTTGGTGGTGTCCTATTTATACTTTGTGGTGACTTGACTTTCTTTTTCTTTACCTCTCTTCCATCAAGACTAATACTTTGTACTTTCAAAAGATTATCCAAAGCTAAGAATTAACTTTTTCTTCTCCTCTAGCACTAATGTTAGCACTAACTAAAGTTTTTCTTGCCTTTCCCATCAGTTTAGATGGGCGGACATGTCTTGGTAGTTTTGACTCCACAGGTCTAGTCCATTAAACAATTATGTGACTTCTGAAGGCAATTGGCTACATTACATTTTATTTAGGGACACCAGAGTGAGAGAGTTGAATACAAATGGAGGCCACCCTTTTTGATTTCTTTTAAGAAGAAAACTGCCATGATAATGCAATAAAATGTGTCGAAGTCAAAGAGACATAAAAACTGCAGGGTTCTGTGCACACACATTGGTCTTTGAAAAAGGAGACACTGATATAATAGTGCAGTATTTACCAACATCACAGAAGCGTCCCCTGAACCCTTCGGGACACTGACAGTCAAAGTCATTCCCTTCCTGGATGCACTGGCCACCATTTCTGCACGGGTTTGGCTCACACACAGAATCTTTGCACAAAAGAAGGATCAAATACACACAATAAACATCTTAGAAATGTAACTCGCTGAAGATGTAGTTTTGCTGTTTGTTCCTTACATCGTTTGCAGTCTGGAGGCTGGAACGGATGTTTGCATTTGCACTCGTAGAAAGGAGCAGTTGAAGTCAGCACACACTCACCCCGACCACAAACACCTCTTCTGCACACTTTCGGGCCTGACAACCATAAGCACAAGCAGTAGCTGCTGATTGTACAGTCTTAGTTGGACACTGACAGGAACTTCAATAGGAAGAAGATGACAGCTTTATCCAACCTTTCTCGCATTTCCTTCCTTTGAAAGGCTCAGGACAGTCACATTTGTACCCTCTCCTGCCTTTTCGCTTACACACACCATTGTTAAGACAGGGATTGGGTGTGCACTCGCCTGGCAAATTAAATGGAAGGAAATTTTAATCAGGCAAAGAAAGACACAACTTTTTAAAGAGTAGGTATAAGCATTATACCATCTAGATCCTGAAGGTCACGAAGCCAGTCCAAAAAAGACTGATCTTCGTCATCGTCATCAGATGACACCTTGAAGAAGAAATCTAAAATAATATTTTCATTTCAGATTTGGAATACATAATTTCTTTTGTTGAATTTTTTTTATTATAGAATTAGTATTTTATGACAAAACGGAGCTCCAACCTTCAATTATGTCTTCAAATGTTTGCTTCTTTTTCTCCCGCCCGTGTCCTCTTGATTTGTGTTTGTCTTTGTGTTTGTCTTTGTGTTTGGGTTTCGACTGATTTATGAAAAATGACAGAGATTTGTTAAAGCATTTAATAAATAATTCAACTAAACACAATAATGATTTTAATAACAATAAACTTCATAGGACAGAACTAATTGAACAATAATGAAAAAAAAATACAGTTGTAATTAAGAGTGGTGCATTTACTACATTGTTTTAAGATGATATATGTTGTAAATACTTACTTCAGTGGGGATAAGGAGCACAGCCAAGAAGAGGAAAATGAGGAGCAGCTTCAGTTTCATGATGGCAGAGCACCAGACGACGTCCAGAAGGGCCAAATGAGACTGTGCAGCGCTGCAGAGAACCCACACTTTTTCCTACATTTTTACACAAGGACACTAACCTTTGAAACTTTAGTTTAATCTGGCACTCATCCATGATGCTGAGTCAGTTTTATTGATTGAAACTCTACAATAAGAGACCCTACAATGGCATAAAGATTTTTGCAGCTACTATGAATATTGCTTGTTTTTAGTGTCATTTGTGACATGTTTGCAGACTTTTTACATTAAAAAGCATCAAATTCTAAGAGCGAGCCCTGCACTTGCAACACAAGTACTCAGAGAGCATGTTTGTTAAAACCTCACTGTTTGTGTGCAGACTTTGAATCACATACAATGGGCACATCAACAAGTGGAGTATTTATACAGTGATGCCGTTTCAGGACATGCATATTTCTGCAGGGGCATCTGAACAAATCAGGATATTATTGAAAAGTTAATTTGCTTTAATAAATTAGTAGAAAGATTAAAATTCATGTAATATGTAATGTAGTAAACTTGATGACACAAATTATTTGTATTTGTTTTGTCAGTTATGTAAAAAAATAAAAGAAAAGAAGAAAGAAACAAAAAAAGTAACTAAACATTTCAGATCATCAAACAAATATAAAAATCAGACAATGATAACCTAATTAAACACATGTGATGTAGTTTTCAAATTAGGATTTTAATTCTTGAGCATAACTGCTCCCTGACTGCTCCCCTTTGTGAACTAGCAGTTTTGGTTCAGTTTAATTTCCCACAGTCACCATGGTGATTATCTCATCTGTAGAATCACCTAAATACAACCTGTATGACAAAATGAAGTAGACTAAAGCAAAAACACAGCATCATGGACTCCTCTAAAGAAATTCAATGACAGATGAGAAACAAAGTAATTGACATCTGTCTGTCTGGAAAAGATTACAAAGTCATTTCTAAGACTTTGGGACTCCAACCAAAGTGAAAGACATTATCTTGACCTGCATGGAAGCATGGAAAAAGCCTGTCTCAAAGTAATTAAAAATTTAAAGGCAGAACCTTTTGGACAGTGTGAGTCATATTGGTGTAAAACTTTACACAGTATTTCAGAAAAAGACAATTGAACTTATGGACCTCAATGAATTGCTGCAGTCAATATAACCATGCATTGTGTTCCCTAACAGAGCGTCATGAGAGAAAATGTCCGGTCACAGTTCACGACCTTAAGCTCAAGCACACTTGGGTTGCACAACAGGATAACAATCCGAAGCGCAGCAGCAGGTTCACCTCAGACAGGCTAAAAACAAAAGAAGGATTTAGAGCAGTTTAGCCAAAATCTAGACTTAATTGCAATTTAGTGCTGGAGCATGACCTCTAAAATAAAGGGTCATGATCAAGAATCCGTCCAGGTTTTTAACAAGGATAAATAGTTTTTTTTTACAGTTTTGCAGCTGTCAAATGAATTCAATTAAAAAAATACTTTATTTACCTCATGTGTCAAACTCAAGGCCTGGAGGCCAAATCCAGCCCATCATAGTTTTTCTTGTGGCCCTTTAAACATAAAAATAATCTTTAAAAACAGTCACATGCTTAAATATTGTTTTAACAATGAAATAAAGGCAGTTTTTGTCCATATACTGCCAAATTATTTCACTGTAAGAAGATGCTCAATATTGATCGATAAAAATGAACATTGGTTATTGGCGGAGATGCTTATATTTGTTCTGTAAGCATAACATTCAAATCTCCTTTAATGCAATTCCTAATTGTAAAACTGACTTTGAGCCAAATTAAACTTAATTTCATTCTTTGTTCATTTTATTTGAATGAATGTGATAAAAATCAAAGTCAAATCAAAAACAAGAAATTTATTATCCATTTAATTGTTGTCTTACCAATGAAACCATAAAATAAGGTAACATAAAATAAGTCACGCTTGAACAGCTTAAACCTGCGACAGACTGGTGACCTGTCCAGGGTGTATCCCGCCTCTCACCCGGAACGTGGCTGGAGATAGGCACCAGCACCCCTCCCAACCCCACTAAGGGACAAGGGTGTAAAATGGATGGATGGATGGATGGATGGATGGATGGATGGATGGATGGATGGATGGATGGACGGACGGACGGACGGACGGACGGATGGATGAACAGCTTAAAAGGACACATGACTGGTGCTGTTATGATTGGTGGGCTAAAATGGAAATGGGACCCCAAATCCTATTCTGCTCAGGGTCCCTGAAAAATCTTATGCCAGCCCTGCATTTTTGTAAGTAAAGTTCTTAGTATGCGTTCTTATGCAGCTACAAGTCACTTGTAGGAGACGATGCATTACAGATTACAATAGGACTTGAATTGGTGCCGCTGTGGTTGTGACCAGGACACAGGGCCAGGTGGAGGCACTCAGAGAAGGTTCCAGCACAGAAGGAGAACAGTGGCGTCATTTTGTCCGCCTCCAGAAACGTCACCAGCCCGGCAGGAAAGCTGCACATGACACCAATTCGACAGAAACGTTTCATAAAAGGCAGCTGGTGAGGCACCCCTCCATGCCAGGCCGTGTATTCCCCATCGAAGAACTCCACACACCAGGACACGGCGCCCCGACCCAGCCAGCACTCCTCAGATATGCCTTTGCGAGGAATGGAGGGATAGGTAACACCAAGCTCCCAGTACGTCTTCCCAGTCACATCAATTTCCCAGTAATGGCGGCCAAAGCTGAAGCCCTGCAGACTGATGACGTTAAGGGTGGTGTCGAACCGTCCAGGTTGGTCAGGGAGTTTCTGCCAGGCATCTGTGTAGGAGACGCTGTCACGTTTAGGGGAGATGATCAACTTTGGGTGAGCCGTCTCTGGGTCCAGGTGCACCTCACTGGAATCTGGACATAAATGGGGAAAATTCAGCACAAAATGTTTCCTATAGAGATAGCAGTGTAATGAAGGAAGGTGATGTGGAAACTGACAGCTTTTCAGGAGCTTCTTCATTAACGGGGTCTGTGAGCAGACAAAGAGCAGCATGCTGTTGGTGAGGCTGAGGATCTGGTTAGCTTTAGCTTCATCGAGGCTCACACTGCTGGGATCTGATTGGTTGAGGACATCCAACACTCTGACGAATGAAAACCACGAAGGAAGTATTACATATTGGCATAATGCCTTGGAAATTCCTGCTAAAGTTTTTGTAGCATACATTTTCTAATCATGCCACAAGTACAAACTTCATTTTATTTTATTGGGATTTTCTGGAAGATCAACACAAGGTAATTCATAACTTAAGCAAAAAATAAGCAGAATATGTCCTTTTTTTATATATCTGATTAATCATCACGATAATCATTAGAATAGCTGATTACACAAAAAATAATTGTAAGAAAGGAAAATTAAATGGAGAAGAAAGCAAGAGACCCATGGTAACTGCAATGATCCACCACTCAGCTGGGAGACAAGAAACAAATGGTGTGATCTACAAATCTTCTACCAAAGAGTGGCATTAAGAAAGCCATGAGGTCTGACCAGACAAGGCTGAAATTAAACTTTTTGTCCTACTTGCAAATTTGTATGTGTGGTGAAAAACTTGCAATATTCATATCCCTGAACAGATAATCCCCTCTGTAAAACATGGTGGTGGTAACATCATGCTGCAGTTTTATTTCCTTCTTGTCAGATTGCTCTTCCTCTAATCTGACTGAGAATGATCTAATTCGGCAAAGCAATCTCTAGATGTGCAACAACTCCAACTTTAAGTGTTATATATGGTTCCATAAAGTATTAGACTGAGGGCTGAAAAAAATCGTATACCACACTTTTCAGATTTTTAAAACCATAAGTTATCTTTCTTGCACTTCTTAGTTATGCACTACTTTGTGTTGGTTGTCACATAAAATCCTCTTTTTTACAAAGTATTCCTGAAGAGGAATACTTTGTGAAGAATCACAAAATAGCAGTTGTAATTATCCATACCTATCTGCTGTCTCTGTGTCGTCCAGTTCAGCATGTAAAACGAACGACTGAGGAATAGTGGAAAATCTAGGTCAGCTGTAGGTTTTTTGCTCTTTACATTTAAACTCTCATATATGTTTTTTACCATAGAATCAGGTTCTGTGTCACTGTGCTCCAAAACTAAAGAAAGTCTGGCCAAGTCCTGCTCTATTTCCTGGATCAGAGCACAGTTTCTCTCCATCAGTCCATCCAAGGCAGAGACGGCAGCCCTCTCCTCCATCTCCAGGTGGGACAAGGTGAGCCGCAGGTCCTCCTCCAGGACCATCTGGATCTCCTGATATTTCATCGCTACATTCTCCCTTATTGCTGCAGACTTTTTCTAGGTACAGTAGACATTGAAATCAAATAAAATTCTGCTGCTGGATCATTTGTAGAGTAATTGTTCAAATCTCTACACAGACAGAGCCTTTTTCAGAAATCAGAGTAAAACTCACAGTGATTTCTGACTGACGTGCTGCCAGTTTCTTCAGTCTGTGTTTCACAGCATCCCTTTGCTTCTTCAAAGATACTATATGCTTTTCTAATGTCTCCTGTGGGAAAAAGATGCACACTATTTAGCAAGCTTACTTCTGATGATTTGCTCACCATAAAATGTAAACTGCAACAAAGTAGTGGCTGAGTGTGAACATTGTTTAAAGAGTGACTACTTTCTTGCTGTTCTGTAAATCGTTTTTATGATATATGTTTGGAATAACATGGACCATGAAGCGTACAAAAGGACTTTAATCCAAGCCAAGTTAAGCTTTTGGTGAGGCTATGATGTTAGAATTTTTAACAAAAGAGACGTTTTTGCTGTTCACATGAATATGCAAAAGTGAACACAATTCACCTGGAACATGATTTTAAAAATAGGGGCCCCTAAAACACTGTTTCAAAATGGAGATGTGGCAGAAAACATTACCATTTCTTAAAATGTTTCCATGTGGACAGGGACTAAAACATTGGCAGCAATCGCACCCTAATGTCTTCGTATGTCTCTACAAGCCTTACACAGTTTTGGGAAATTTTCTACCATTTTCTCTGCAGATGAAGATACAAGCTGTGGTATGGTTTTCTTGAGAAATGTCCCCGTATTTGACCTCTGTCACTTTAATGACAAGTCGCCCAGTGTAGAAGTCCATACCCAGAGCATCATGCTGCCACCACCATACTTTACAGTGATGGTGTTAGTCAGGTCCTGAGCAGTGGCTGTTTTTTCTGAAGACATAAAGCTTGGAATATAGGCCAAAAAAGACCTACTTCACCTTTATCAGACCAGACTTTTGTATATCTGTCCTAACAATGTATTACAGATGTTTCTGCAAAATTAAAGCAACAAGTGGATTTATTTCTAACTCATGCTCAGTCAACTCAACTTACCTCAGGTGAACTCTGCAGGAGGACCTGAAGAATCAGTGGAAATAAAATGCACCTGAGCTCAATTCTAAGTACTTTAGAAACTGGTGTATATATATATATA
>CAEGAE010048668.1:0-27731 GCA_903067095.1 Girardinus metallicus
CGGGCTTTGCGGTTCTCTGTTTGTGTCCTGTCCGTTTGAGTTTTGGTGGTGGGGGGTTGGGTTCTTTTATGCCAAAAAATAACCCGGTGAAAAAAAAAAAAAAAAAAAAAAGAATTCAAAAAAAAAAAAAAAAAAAAAAAAAAAAAAAAAAAAAAAAGCATTGTGCATCATTATTGAATCCAAAATTGTTCATTGTTGTAAACGTTCTCACACTCAACTCTTTTTATTTCTCAGTTGTTTTGTTTTCTCCTGCAAAGTGTAAGCTATTGAGGAAGTGCAATACCTACATTAACAAACAAATGATGATCTTGCATCTCCTCTTTTATAGAACCTCAACACCATTGCAGATTCAAAGTATTTTCTATTTTTAAGGCCATATTGTTGAAATAACACAGGAATGGTAAATTAGCCAAGAAGGAGTACATAAAAATTGTAAGTATTATTTAAAAATAATTAACAACCATGCCTTGCAGAAGTATTCATACACTTAGAATTATTTCCCTTGTGTCATGCTATAGCTGCATTTTTATGGCAAGAAAAACAAAATTTTCAGGTATTTTAGTAAATGAAAATCTGAAAAGTGTGGTATTTCATTACCCTGAGTAAAATTTGGATATTGTTTTATAACCCAACCCTGATTTAAACTTTTACAAAACACTTTCTCTTAAATTTCTGTTGTATTTATCAGTCTTCATGATACTGCATGTTCACTGATGTTGTTTACCTCTAATAGATACAATATCTGCTGTTATACTAAGATGAAACTACACACAAGTGGACTATTTATTCACTAGGTGACTTCTGAATGCAATCGGTGGGTACTGGACTTTATTTATAGGTGAACTTTAAAATGGCTGAATACAAAAGTACATTGCATTTTGAGAATTTTAGTGAGTACAAAAATCGATAACTATAGTTCCTTTTCATTCCACTTCACAGTTATGCATTACTCTCTGCAGGTCTATCATATTAAATCCAATAATATTCATTCAAGTCTGTGGTTGTAACATGGCAAAATCTGAAATATTTCTAGGAGTATGGCTCCTTTTTGGAAGGCACAGTATTAACTTGTAATTTCTCATGCTGATTTTGTCCCTGTGACTAATAGCTGGTTATTATTTATACAGCTGGAGCTGCTGAAGGTTGAAGTATTGGCTTGAACTACTTGATATGCAGTTTTACTCACAGGGACACTTCTGTTCTCATTTCCTCTCTTATTAGGAATTCCCTGATTAACTCTCTAACCATCACAGACAGAAAGAAAAAAAGTAGACCTGAGATACTTTTTGATTTTTAATCCCAATCAAATCCAGTGATGATTAGCTGAATATTTACTGAAATCAACAAATATGGGTGATTTAAGTAAAAAACTGCTCTTTAATGCAGCTGTGTCAATGAAGAACTGATTGACACAATTAAATTTTGACTGTCAGTTTACAAGAAAGGTCTTTTTCCAATCAAATAGTATCTACTCTTTTGATTTTTGAATAGTCTCGAAGAGAAGTTGCACACTTTTGCAAGCGAACTTTTGCAGTACGCTTTTTCAAGCGGACTTGATTTAACTATCAAGTACAATAAATTTAAAATATTCTTTCAAATGTATCTTTCTTTTAGTACCTTCTATTTTAGTGTCATACATAGCTAAATAAACTTTGTTACTTTCTACTACCTGTGATGAAACGAATGGTTCAACTTTGAAATTACTGCACAGCACCAATAGACCTGCAAAAAGCAAATAAAAGATAAAGGCATGTACTTGTTTTTTTTTACATCAATATTTTATGAAAATCTGTCTGAGGATTTTTATTTATTTATTTTTATTTTTTGCCAAAAGAAGTACTACTCACATATACAGGCAGCAGTAGCCCCCATCACAGACTAGAAATGGATATCACTTTCAATTTTACTTTTTCCAGTCTAAGTGGCCTCAGCGGGCCACAATGGTGCAGGAGAAATACTGTATTTTGAGTAAAAAGGACAGCCTAGATCACTGCTACAACCACATTTTCAAAAAATGGTGCAATAGGTAGCTGCATTCATCTGCCCACAGGTCTAGATTTGCTTGAAATGAGTGGAACAGGCTCACTTTTCCTTCTCTGAGGGGGCTACAAGGAAACATCATGCTGGAAACCTTACAAACTCTGCAGCAGGGGAAGATGAAATGGATGGACAGTAAACGGAAACGTCTCCATGTCTGGTGGTGTATCATACTGGACTGTATAAGGAAAAATAATGTTTAACATTTATGTCTGCTTATACAAGTGTGCCTAAATAAGTAATAATTCAAGTTATTTTTTTATCAGGTAATTAAATGGTAAAAACTTATGTTGCATAGATTTATAAATATAGAGTGATGTATTTCATATGTGTATTTCTGGCTTATTTATGGTTTACAGCTAATCCACAATTCAATTTCATTGAATATTACATAAGGAATGTAAAGAAGTAATACAGAATTAAAAGATTACTAAAAGTACATCCTTGTACTGTACAGTGGACTTAGTAGTTCTTTTTCTAGGCTTTTTTTTTTGCACTAATTACTGCATCAGTGCATCATGGCAGGGAGCCAGACATTTCTGGTGCTCTGGTGAGAGGTGGGGTACGTGGGTCATAAATGCATCTGAGGACAACTGTATGTGTGTATTCTGTTATTTATTTAATACTTCTGAACTACGCATGATGGAACAGTGGCAGCACAGCTCAAATGCAGGGTTTTTTCTTTAAGAGACTGTTGATACCAGAAGGGTATATATTTTGCACTCTTTTAAGACAGATTATTTTTTTCCCTCCGTTTTTCTTTTGTCATTCCAAATTTAAACACTTTTTAAAAGGTTTATTCACTCTCTTAGATATAATATTTTGTAAAATAAATAAATAAAAGGACTGCCTATTTTAGACATGGATTTCAAAAAACAATGTAGCAGCTTAGTAGTTAACATGCAGAAAGGGTTCAAATGTCAGACTGGATGCCGGATTAATTGGTGACTCAAGATTGTTCTGTGGTGTGAATGTGCATGGAAAAACAGAGATTTTGTTATTGTAGTGTGACCATTTTGGTTTCATTCCAGGATCAAAACATGATGAAAAGCTAGATAAGATGCAGTGTTGGTATTCACAGCAGTAATAACATGCAAGAAACCTCAATTTTTCTATTATTCTCAGTTTGCCAGATTAATGAATCCTGCCTCAAGCATACCCTGCAAAAACTATAGGTATCTCACTATTGTGAAGGGATAATGACACACTGCTCTGTGAAATAATGGCTTTTATACATTCTGGTGTTAAACTTTGCTTCAGTTTCCTCATGTAATTAATCCTTACAGGTCTTTTCCCCAGCCCATTTTTCATTGTGAGTGTGTCTTTGTTGGACAAAAAAAATCTCTCAAATATTTGAAACTACAGTTTCTCCATGTGACATATTTTCACTATCTGAAACACATTAAAACATTACTGGAGGTTTTCGTTTGATTGTTGTTTTATTTACAGGGTTACAACTGATAATGAGCAAGAGTGAAAAGCATCTATATGTTACTTTTCAATGTTAATCTTAGTCTTGCTTCATTCTCTTTGCTGAACCCTCCAGACCACCCATTTTCTCTGCTTTTTACTATTCCCGTGTTTAAACTAATAAATTTCATGACAAACACATGGAGTCATCCACAGAGGTAAAGGCTGTATATTAATGAGCAACAAACAAATTCAGCCTTTTCTTTACACAAAATTATGGCTCCAACAAACAAAGCGGCTGCAGACTTTTGTGCTGAGTCTATTTTAGTTCTCTTCCTTTTCTACCCAAAGAATGACATTCACAATGATGCCAGAGATGCGAGGCTTGGCTGAGAATGAGAGCTGTGCCACTGGTGATATTACCTTTAGCTGTTGCATCCTATTTTCCCAAATTATCACCTGTAATTTCTTTTCCTGCACGGTTGTGTAATGTTTGCTGATTTCAGTGTTTCCCCTGTGATGCATTTGCATAATGAAATAATAGAAAAGAAGCCAACACATACTCCTTGTTCAAGAACCATATGTGTAACCATAGATAGAAAGACGGATGGATGGGTGGCGCTTTCCACCTCTGAATGTGGGTGAGAACTGTGTAATCATGAAGTGCACGCTGCATGTTCTGTTTGTGCTCATTTTGAATCAAAAGCTCCTCTGACATGATCATCTTTAAATGCACCCTATCATTTTTGCTCAGTTCTTTGTAATAATAGTGATACATACTGTTCCCACTTATTTATCATATCTCTTCTTTTACAGCTAGAGTTCCAGTTTGTTCCGCTAGTAACTTATCATCAGGTCGAAAGGGAGTATTTCCCTGCTTTGTTGCTTGGTTGTTTCTCTATTTTCACCCAACAGCGAGAGTAAATGTCGATATTCTTGTAGCTGAGGAGACCTTAACCCACTGGAGGTCAGAAAACACCAGCTTTTTGCTGATAGTAATTTATCCAGGATATGTGATGTATGTTTTTATTTATTTATTTATTTACATGTGTTTGGGGGCAGAGCAGTAAATTAGGGGCACAGCTTTAGAAAAAAAACAAAATATACTTATTGACATTAAATGTAAAGAAAATGATCTGGGCACATTTTTCAAAATACCAGTAGATATAGGCAGTGCTTACAAATAAACTGTGCTTTTCAAATATAACAAATAGATTTATAGCTTAATATATGAAGTAAAACTTTTTCTATCTGTTCTTGAATTATATTTCTTGTCATTGGCGTTTTAATTTAGTAGAAGGTATCAGCACTCATTAGAAAATCCTCCATCTTATACATTGTTTCCTGTGCAGTTGGAAAAAAAAATGCTATAAATGTGATTTATTCTTGGCAGAGTGTACAGTGGTGTATAAAAAGTGTTTTCCCCCTTCCTGATTTTTTTGCATGCTTGTCAAACTTCAGTATTTAAAATTTAAATATTATTCAAAGACAACACAAGTAATCATAAAAAAAAGTTTTCAAAAAAGGGGCTTAAAATCTCAAATCTACATGGTTTTGCTGTGTGAAAAAGCACCCTATGCAGCAACAATTGCAATCAAACGTTTGCAATGACAAGAAATAAAAGCTTGAGGTATTTTGTAAGTGTAATGAATCTGTATAATATCTGGAATCACTTTCTAAAATGAGGGGCAACAAATTTTGAACTTTTTTATGATATTAAAATTTTTAAGCTGCACCTCTATGAAATGGCAAGGACTGACTGAAGTAATGCTGAATAAAAAGTCGCCTTCAGCTTTTTAATTTGTATTACATTCACATTCTGACCTCAGAACTTCCAATTTTCAAGCTAAAGAAAAACCTTCAACACTTTCTGAGCTCTGAATACAGATTGGACATGTTTGAAGGCTTTTTTCACCAACTCTTTATTTTTAATTTTGAGGCATCATACAAAGTACAGTACAACCTGCACTTGTCAACAAAAGGCTTTAGTGTTTGAATGCATAAAAAAGCAATTATATTGCTAATAGTTAGCACATTCACTGAGTGCAAATATTTATAAATCTACCTTCATCTTAGAACTGGAAATGGAAGTTTGAGTGGAAAGTGCTACAAGAGAAAAAATACAAAATACTTAAAAAAGTTTAGTTTTGTAAGTATAATATTTATTTGTAAACACTTGCCATTTTTGGCTGATGAGTTTTTTGAACTGATCTGTTGTGATCATATTTTTCTGAAATGCCATTGAGACATATAGTTCAGAAAAATGTAAACTGTACAGAAGCTAAGGTTGCAACCAGAGTTGTGTGTTTCAGCAATGTCATTAAAACATCCAATATTTTAATGACATTTCTCGTCACCCCTCCACACTTCATCCTAAGGATGAAAATGAATCAGCCAAAGATCATTAAACTATATGGTCCAACATAGCATGAAAAATGTCAATTTTCACTCTGTATTTTAATTGGCCATCTATGTCACAAAAATCTCATGATATGTGGTTAAAATGCTGTAAAGTGCTGCTTTTATTCTAGTTATTGTTTTCATGAGTAATCTACTTCTCAAGTGGCAGCGTCCCTCGAGGATTTGTGATGAAGGCACCTTCTGTGCACATCGATGTCAGGGAGGCTTGTGCAGTAAAATATGTGCACAGTTTGTTTTTTAGTATAATGAAAATATATCTTTGTCATGTCTTCCACTTTTGAGCTTAACTTGAGACTGACCATTAAGCATCCTGTTTATTGAGGGGATTTCAGTTCAGATGGTTAAAGCAATTTGCAATGAAGTTGTGCTGATGCACTGCTTTTAGCATCATTTTCCAAAAACCCATGAAAAAAAGCCACAGGTCTGATGGAAGTAGATGTGAATTTTAGGTTGTTTTCTAGACTCCTGCTGTAGAAATCGAGATCTCTTCGCAGCCATCACTTATCAACATGGGTGTTGATAAAGTGGCTGCAATTATTGGCTCAGACATATGCATTGCAAATGGAACCCTGGGCTTTTATATGGGGACAGCACAGGTTCTCATACACTCTGCTGGCTGGAAGGAAGCTGTTTGACTCAAAAAAATGACTTGGCTCAGAAATAGATTGCTGGGGTTGCTCTGATGAGATTAGTGTGTTGCAGGTTCGGGAGAATTGACAGTACGTAGACGGGGCTCTATGGCGGATATAAGGCTGATATACCCTAAAATTAGCATCTCTGGGCACTAAGGCGAAGCCTGAATCTTCTGATGGCCTGTGGTGATTCATTTAACTTTGTAACGGCTGATTAAACTGTCTCTGCCACCTTTTTAACAGAGCATGACGGGATGACACTTTGACATATGGAACCTGCTTCATTTTGAATTTGCACTTCGCCGTTTAGAGCTATCAGGGGCACCTGTGTATGAAAGTAAAACTTGTAATCACCGGCGCAGATGTGCAAGCAGCCCCACAAAGGCGAACTGGCGGGATTCAATTTAAGGGATGATCTTACTCAGCTGGAACTTGTAAACTGCAATTCTGTTTTCTGATTGTGTCTGTAAATGAATTTGAACATGTCACCCGCACATGCATTCTTCTTCAAGCTTTCTGTCAGCTTCGATAGTTTGAAAACAAACAACCCTGGAGAGAAGTGGAGGAACAAACGTGTTAAAATAATGTACAGCAGTTGTATTTTTGTCATCCTACCAAATAGGTAGCTTTATCAGACTTATCTCTACGTACACATGAGAATGTCCTCTGAACCATGGTCTTTTAATCTTCAGCACCTGGCTAACATTAACAAGGCGTTCCAAAAATTAAATGAAAAACACTACATCTCCAACCAACTGCGGCATTGGTACATGCTAAAGACGGAATACTATTTACTGAGTTGTGTGAATCTCTGTCTTAACCCCATCCACCTAAACTTTGCATGTAGAGCTAAAAAACCATATGTAGATGCTACTGAGAGGCTTGCACACAAACTTACAGGTCAGTACAAGAAAAATCATACATGCTCGGACTAAAAACAATTATTACAACATGCTACATGTTGAACTCATTTCATGCGACTGCAAATCACAAATGCACGCACTGCTAAAGGGGGTGGATGCATAGAGAGAGAGCCCGTGGTCTAGATGAGAGCTCTTCTGAGATCCCTTTAGTCCAGCGTGGGTGTTTTGTCTTCCCTGCAAGGGATCCTCGTTGTTTTGCGGAGGCAGGTTCAGTTTTGAGATTAATGAAAAGCTCCATCTTAGTCATGAAAAGAGCATTTTCACAATCTATTTAACATCGTGCATACCAAGGGCTCACATTAGGCGTTGTTGACTTATGCTTGCCTACAGCAGTGTTTTCTGATGCATTCATCGCCACTGCTGAGATCTTCTGTGGGTAAGCCGCCCCCCTCCAGACGTGCCCATTGAGTCTTTTTGCATTCCTCATGTTCACTGTCGGGAAACTCATTCGTCAGAGCAGAGATGAAATATGGCACACAACTGGAAGTCAGAAGGACTTATTGAATGTAGTGAGCATAATAAAGCTTCCTGAGGACTGAGTAAATTATTGTCCAAAGAAACAGAGGCTTCACTAGCTCGCAGCATGGTTTCAGGATGTTTAGCCAAACTCTTTAGGGTCAAACACAGAGTGGTAGCAGGTCAAAAGTTTATAATGCAGGATGTTTCAGTGTTACACCAAGCTGACAGAAACTGAAAAGATGTAATAGGCTGCAGTAGACAAGTCAAAGAAGAAAATACCAAAAGAGCTAGATGCAATTTCAGTTGTTGCGTCTGGTGAATTATTCAGAGAAAATGGTTGTAATTACACTGAATCTACAGTAAGGGCAATTACATTGTGGCCTGTCTAAATCATAGCATGGATCACAGGATGATGTGTTGAATTTAGAAGCATTCCAGGAATTGGTACACATTTTCACTGTTTTTATCCCCCTGCCTTACTGATGCTTTGTCAGCATTTCCCACCCCCCCATGGGCATCGGGCTGGCCATCTCTGAGCTCTTTGGAAGGATTCTTGGGGGCCCTTTGAGCCACAGCCTCTACCTCTCTGTTGCTACCAACACCCTCTGCCCAGCTTGCCCATGCAGCCCTCTAAGCACTCACAACTTCTCGGGATGTCAGTTGGCATTACAGTAACTCCCCCTTATGCCTGTGATCAGGGCTCAACCAGGCAGAGGAACTGGGGCAAAGCAAAAGGCACTCGCTCGTAAAAGCCAAGCAGAAACCAGACATCTCTTCCACAATGACCTTTTGTGGATTTTTAAGAATTGTGATGTAATGTAGTAGGCGATGAGTGACGGTGAAAGGAACGCTCAGCTTTATCTATTGGTGTAAACACCAAGTGGCTTCCACAGCAAAACGGGGGACAGCCCAGGACTCCAGTTCACGTTTTTAGTTGGAAGACAACTGGTGGGCCCATTCAGAGGCCGTACTCTCTGGTCCTATCCAGGCTGGTTCGTCTGTCAGGCTAAAATAGCAGAACTGCACATTCTACTTGACAGCACAAGCTTCCCGTAGGGAGACTAAGTGGCGTCAACCAGTGGTAGTCACACACTGTTGCTGACAAGGTGATGATGAACACCTTTCATTAAAAGGCAAGACCTGTAGGCTTGCCAGCAGAGAAAGGACAAGGAAGCCGGGAAGAGAAAGTTATGAGGTCCAATATCTGTATGGTTTCCCTCACCAGGAACTTTTTGCATGTCATCATCCTGCATGTTTAAAAAATTCAAAGGACATACAATCATAAGAAGGGAAAAAGCTTTCATCTTGGATTTGAGTACTCCAGTGAAAATGACTGAATGTCACAAGCTGCCGACAGAGATACAGATGCGGAAATAAAAATATGGTATGTAGATATATTTTGCTTAAGGGAATAAAGGACCAAAAAGGAAGTGGCAGGTACCTGTTCATGGTTCACTGTGTAGAAATTGTGACTTGAGAAGCTATCAAACTGCCAAAGCAATACTTTCTGATTTGATATTGCTTTGAAGGGATTGAGCTAGATTAAAAAAAAACAAAAAAACTTTGCAGACAACAGTTTTGCATTAAGAGAATTGTTTTGCAGTTGATTAGACCATATTTTCTTTTTTTAATTTCAGTTGATCTTCTTTTGGATGAATTCAGTTTGAACAAACAGAGTTGATCAATGTGTTTTCCTACCTTAATGAGGGCCTCTGGTGTGCAGACAGGTATAACAGGTACAATTTTAAATTTTGTCTTCTTGGGCTTCCAAATGTAAGGTGAAACCCCCATTACATTCTGAATGAATATTTCATGCTGTAGCTCAGATAGTGATGGTTTTTATTATTACAATGTCACGCTATGAATATTTTTTGACAGATGTTTCAGATTCTGTTAGAGGGTTCAGGAGTCACACTGTGTGCCATGAAAGTGCATCACAGCCTGAATTCAAACAAAGGCTCATCACAGACAAAAGAAAAATGTTGAACAAGCTATTAAAGTCTCATTGTCAGTCCAAAATATGCTAAGGAAACAATATTGATTATGGAAACAGTAAAAAAAAAAGTGCTACTCATGCAACTGCAAGTCAAAGCAATAACCATTATAAGCAAGCGGAGCCTGCTCTGTGGTCAGGAAGATTAAAATCTTCATTTCCATTGATTGTTTAAAAAGGGAAGATATGAAGCTTTGGTTCCATTAAGGTGGGATGTAAATTATGGCATTAGGAGCAATAAACCAGCCTGGCTCTTTCAGTAAACATCACTACCTGAAGAATCTCTGCCGGTAGAAGGTACAAATTACTATAGGCATAACAAGCAGGTTTTAACCCTCTTATGTTAAAACAGCTCAGAACCATCTCCATAACAACAAGAATCACCAAGAAAGGAAGTTCTACGATTAACCTTTCCTTTTCTTTCTTCAGTCACAGCACCTTTTCATACCCTGAAATTTCATTTCAGGCCATCAGGCTTTAGAATTTGTGTTGCTACCTCTGGATCTCCGCAGGCTCATGTAAATGTAGGATGATGATGATGCTGCATGTTATTCCCGGTTTAACACTAGAGAACTGCTTCTGCTCTCACCGCTTCAGTGACCACACCTTCTAAATCCTGCCTGGTATTTCACAGGCTACAAAGGTGCAAGTGGAGGAAACAACTGGTTTCAAAAAAAAATTGCAGATTTGTGTGAAATCTATATATATATATGCAAACTCCAGAACACATCATTTTAATTACTTTTCCATGTATATGCTTACATACTGCCCTCAATGGTGTGGTGGTACAACAAGTGCCTCATATGTGGAGGCTGTGAGTTGTCAGTGTAAGCATCCAGGGTTAAATTTCTGACATTGAAACCTTTGCTGCATGTCTTCCCCGCTTCTCTCTCTGCCCACTTCTAGTTGTAAATACTGCAAAAAGAGGCCACTAATGCCACAAAGGCTTTTTAAAAAATATATGAATAATAGAAAATCTAGTCTTTCACTCATGAGTCGTGATTGAATGGAGCTATTTATTATCAAACAACTGCGTTTGCTCTTTTTGAGTAGAAGCCGTCATTGACGCTAAAACACAGTATTAAGCACCAGACTGTGTAAACATTTGATCAGGGTTATTTGGATAGTTTCTGTTGTCATTATGATTCAAAAGACTCACCCTACCAACAACCATGAGTGAAAGAAATGTTTTCTCTCTTATTATTTATATGCTCGGATAAACGTAATTAAGCAAAGTGTATTTATAAAGCACCTTTCACAGAAACAAAGTCTCAAAGCTTTGTGCAACATAAATCACGCTGACATTATTAATAAAGTAAAAACAAGTATGAAAAAGCCCACAGAATAAACAAGCTCAAACATTTAGAAACTAAAATATATTCAACAACTGCAGGTGAATTTTATTTATAGCTTATTAGATTCGCTAAATTGATGATAGGAATGAGACTTCAAGTAAGACTAGAAGCTTATTATTATTATTAGTAGTAGTGTTATTAGGATTAATTGTACAGAACACACGTCATATTAAAGTTATGAAGTGGTTAATTTTACTTTTATTTATTCATCACAGATAAATTGTGTTTTAACAAAGGTATATACACTTTGTGCAACCACATGTTATTTAAGTTAATGACATCTTTAATGATGCCTTTTTGTGACCCAGTTTTCTTTTCAGATAATAAATTACTCACTGTACCAGGACTCATTTTCACTGTTCTAATGAACAAATAGGTTTGTCTACATAGCCTATGTACAAAGATATTGGTCTTGCTGATTTGTACTTAGTAAGATAATGTGTATTTAAAAAAAAATAAAAATTCTGTTTCAGCTCCTAGTTGCATTTCCAAAAGATGTTTTGTTGACTCATGATTAATTTGTGCAGACCAATGCTTTTTCCATACAGATATAAGTAGCACACAGAGTTTAGCACACAGAGTTTTCGACATGCAATTTTTTAAAATAAAACACATAATTAAAATATACCGTGGTGGACTGTAGACCTGTCTGGGGTGTACTCCACCTCAGAGATAGCCCCTAGCAAGGACAGATGGGTATAGATGATGAATGGATGGATAGAATGTTTTTATCATTTGAGAGACACTCATCTCATTTCCTGTCAGAGTCCAACTTCTTAATTAAATTAAAATAATGTTTAATCTACATCAACCAGGGATATTAATCATTTTGAGCTGAACTGTATGTGTCTGTTGTTCTCATCAGATCAATATGCTTCTGACTCACGAAAAAACAGTAGCTTTTTGAAGTCATTGGCATGCAGCCTACTTCCAGTCCAGACAAAAGTTAATGCTTGTATGCCTTTGTTCAGGTGTTGCAGTCATTAAAATGCATTTGTAAAGAAGTAAAAGCTTCATCTTTTGTTGAAAGTCGTTTACTGCTTTTGAATATCTGTCGTCAAAACTCTCATCGCAGTGTAGTAGAGCTGTAGGAACTTTGAAAAATCAAACAAATTTCTAGTTTAATTATTGGTAACAAGAAATAGCAATTATCCAAGCATATTTATGTACATATATATTACTGTGAAATGAGCAGAAAGCATCACCTTGGTTTTATGGTTTATTCATTGTTAATTTATTTTATTTGCTCCCAGTTTAGCGGGCAATAGAGAAGTCCACATCCTTCTGTGGGAAGATGCTGTAAACATCAAATTAATGCTCACAAACTGGTTAAGACTCCATTGCATGAAACAAAAATATTGTTACAAATGAGAAAAATTTGAAAATTGAAAGAAAAAAAATGTAATGATCTTTCACCTGATTCAGTTTTGCCCAAGAAAACACATTAGATATATTATTTGGTGCCAGTGGTGAGCTATGTCTCTTTAGAAATTATTTTTCTTGCAGAAAATTACTAGTTGCATGTGCATCAAGAAGACAGAGAAAAAATCTCGTTAGCAATCAAGCTTGATGCGCTACAAAATTGTCAGTGACATCCCTCTCTTCTGCCCCTGAAGACTTGTTACAGTGCTCAGGGCAGCCTGTGAAGGAATGGCAGTGTAAACTGATGTTAGGCTTGTGACATGAATGCAGACAAGGAGGAACCTTTGTCTTCTGGAAGACATATTTCTTATTTTACAATGTCTCCTCCTTTTAAAATTCAGATTATCCTTCTTGAGATTGCATTGTTTTGTTGTCTTCCTCAGCGTCACATAGCAATTACACTTGTAAAGACCTCAGATAGTCTGTGCAGTTAAGACACATGCACATTATTGCCGCTTGTTATGTGTCAGAAAGTTCTATGTAGATTTACTTGTTTGAAATGCAGCAAATGTTAAGTGTCTTGCAAAAGGATTCAAGTCATTTTAACTGTTTAATATTGTTACACAAACTTGAAGTTAGTTGGGAAGCTATGAGACAAACCAACACCTGATGCACAATGGTAGTTAAAGGAAAACAACAAAATGTTTTAAAATGTTACATAGAGAATTTCTGAAAAGTGTGGCAAGCATTTGTATTTAGTTGTGTGTGCAATTTTTTGCACATGTGTAGAAACTTCATTTGCAAATACTGGTGTTGAATGAATATTGTCAGTTAAAATTGTGGAGTCCTAGTTACCTTAAATACATTAAACAGTATTTAATAGATTTTCAGGAACTACACAACCCATCAAAGCAATCTTTTTGTCAGCTAATTTGTAAGAGACGGCCAACACTTTAAGTTTGCTTCTAAAACTTTATAGTGCAAGTACTTTCAGTTTTGTACTGTAACCTGCAATATTTACAAACTTTTGTACTAAGCTAGAATCATAAGGGAAATGATCATAATTCATAAAATAATTAAGAGATGCTCTGTCAAGGATTGATATAAATCTATAATGTTAAAGGAAAAGTAGAGATACTGCTATTAGTTCTGGTTTTGTGGTGTGGAGAGGCAGGTAAAATGAGTGAAGAAAAGAGCTGTCCAGCCCACACACTGACCGCACATTTCACGACTAACGGCCTCCACCACCTGCAGCTTTGGAAGAAGTCTTCACACTGCCAACATCTGCTGTAGATCTCAAAGGAGCTGTGGGCTGCAGACTGCTCCTTTTTACTGTGGAGGTTTGGCTTTGATCTGCTTCGGAGTATGACAGATAGAAGGAGCTCTGCCTGTGCAAGCCTCAAAAATGAAAATCCACACCGCATAATTTCAAGAAAATGGCTCAAAAGCTGCATTTTGAGGTAAAGGAGCAGGTGTTTGTGCTCCTGAGAAGCAGCAAAATGTAATTAACCATGTATTAAAAATGACTCCTTACATGCATGATGACATGCAGGTTCTGGAAATAGCAAGGTTCTGCAGGGGATCGATCTGTGAACTATACCACAGAGATTTTGACCATATTTAGAACCAATTCAACGTTGAACCCAATTTAGAAAAAACTACTGCTTCTGCTTAAAGAGAGCTTATTGAAGAGGGGAACAGAAATCTATTCTACAGGTCATTGCAATGCAAACTGTGCTTAACATGACAATGCTCAAATGATATAAAAACCACTTAAAGTCGCATGGATGCATATAAACAACACAGGAAGGTAATAAATTGAATATACATATTAATAGGGCTATTACAATATGACTGTAATTTCTGACAAAGTAGTGCTTTACCACCAGGCAAGAAAAGTTTGTATCCTAACCAAGGAAAAAAAACAAAAAACAGAAAAAGATTTATAGTTCAACAACGAGCAGCTATTCTATACATTGTTGTAAAAAATGCTCATAATGGTATGTGTAAGTTAAAGCTTATAAACCCTGTTTTACATCTTATAAATGAGGTTTCCAAAGAATACTGGTAAGACATAAAGACTTTAGAAGATGAAGCAGAAGTAGAGAAAAGTGAAGAGTATTGCTCTAAAAATAATAAACTGTTGTCTGAGAAACACTGGTGTTCAGTGTGAAAAAAGTTAGAATTAAAAACTTCTCAGGGCAATTCTTCGATTCAACATTGATTGAAGAAAATAACACTTGATGATCCAAATGCATTCTCTATCTTTCTTTTCCCTGTTTTAGAACTGACTGGTACAAGGTATAATCTGGTAGGTTGTTACTCCAGTGAAGGTTTTATTGCTTAAATTGTCCCATTTGCTTGTTTGGGTGGATTTGTAGTGCCCATGTCAGCTGAAGTTAACAACGTCCAGAAAGCCCAGGGATGGAGCTCATTAAGTTGGATGTGCCAGAAGTCCTCTCGTATTTATTGGCTGATCTTTGATGGTGTTTTGTCCTTCTTGTGCTTGTCATCTACAGTACACTGAATGGGTGAATTAGTGTATTTGCTCGGATACAGACTTAGCTTGATAAACTGAACAATGCAAAGATTTCATATATGGATTTTTTTTACTGTATTTTAATGCTAATATTTATTTTCATGTTGTTTATTCCTCTTCTTATTTGCTAGCTGCTGACTAGGTCTAGAGCTATGTTATAATTTTACACAAATTGGCTGTTCTTTAAATTTATTTTTGTTGTTAATGGCTCCATTCGGACAAGCATGTTTCTGCTGTCTGAGCAGATTATTTCAGGACTCTGCTTGGCTGAGAAATTATATCAATTTCATGCTGTTGTTATTCAGATTTTGCATGTGATTAAAATATGAGACTCTGCTCTTGGTTTGCAATAGATTTAATTGAACCAAAAATAATTTATCAAGTTAATGGACACAGGTAATCAGAAATTTCATTCCAGTGCAGCAACAGAAAAAATAATAACACAGCATTAACTTGGTAGATTTTCTTTTCTCCCCTGCCAAGTGAGGTAATCTGCAGCCAATGCCGATTATCTCAAAATGCCAACTAATCAGCTGACTGATTAATTGTTCTGTCTGCATTTACACAATGTCAAAAAATCTATTCCCAAGAGTCAAGTTGACATTTTCTCATTTTTTCCCCCCCTTTATCCCAACTTTTCCCCAAAAGAATAATTAGATAAATGTCACAGAGGAGAGGCTAAAAGTTTACCTGCATTATTAATCACTTCTCACACTGGATTCAATTTCACAAATCATTTTAATCATTCAAGCTTTAAATCTAGCCCGTCCTGTATTTGAAGAGTAGTGGAAATGTATATCATAGGTTTGCTGACTCAGAATGTTGAAGTGTAAGAGATTAGAAAGACGTTTGTGGTGAGAAGAAAAGATTCTTCAAAGTGGAAACATACAAAAACTATTTTTTAGTGTTTGTGTGGATTTTATATTGAGAGATGATTAAAAACAATAACAAAGAGGATCTCTTCATATATGCCAAGCATCAGCACGAGGGCAGAGCAGTGCGTTTTTCCACATCTCTCTTGCATTCACCTGACTCTATTTCCATTGATTTTTAAATGTACACTAAAGAAGAAAATGAGATAATTACAGAGAACAAAACCAGGTAAACACCATAAGTATTGCAGCACTTTCTTGAATAGAATCCAAGGAAGCATGAAAATGTAGACATTTTCTTCCAAAAACTAAGAAAAAAGGATATCTACTTTTAAAATACATTTGAATTAGTGTGTCTGGGGTCTCACTTGGGCCACTTGCATTTTTTTTCTGATATGTATAAAAAGTAGAAATCTTTAAGGACATTGAAAAAGCCAGTGTTGTTCTCAGAAAGTAGAACTTTTGTCCAATTGTCATTTTATTGTCTTAAACTGACTTGAAATTTTGGAAATGTTTCCAACAGAGAGACCCCAGGTGTTCCCAGTCAGACTAATAATTTCTGGGTTTGTTCTTAGGCCACCTCTCATTGGGAAAAGTCCAGAAAATCCCCAAGGAGAGTCTGTAGGAAGGCAATATAATCCGGTGGTCAAACTACCATAGCTGACTCATTTCAAAACAGCTCACCAGGAGTTCTGCTCTGAACCCCCTTTTATGATGGAGACCTCCATACAAAAGCTTTCATCTCATCTCCTTGGATTTTGTTCATGATCCATATCTTCGGATCATGACATTGAGAGTCTGAGGTTCCCTTTCGATGTAGCTTTCTTCACTATATAGGAGCGATGCCAGCATTACTGCAGATAAGACCTCTTGGTATTTACCAAAGTCTTTGTTTTGCTCATAGTTGCAATAGATGTAGCTTATCTCTTTAAGTCTAATTTTTTCCCCATCATTTGCCAGTTTCTTGGAAGAGGTATGATTTAACAATAAACACATCTTAGGTCATACTGCCCCAACTGCAGCTGTCACACAGGCTTTTGATGTTTGTATCGCCACTAATCACATTGTTTTCATTTTCCTGGACCATCCAACAAGCATGAACTGCAGCTTTGAACGCATTGTTCTCTCTGATGTCCCCTGGTTTTCCATGTGATGTGGCTTCAAGGGAATGCTGTTGGAAATAGGTCTGCGAGGGGTGCAGGTTTGATAAAACATAATTCCTTAATCCTGACAGACAGGCAGAACCAGCTCAACAGATACAGTAAGTCAATCAATGTGTCTGAGAAGTAGCAGCTCTTCGTATCGATTGTGCTCCCCCCTTTCCTCCTCTCCTGTCACCCAATAACACTTGCAAAGACATGCTAGACAGCGTTGGCCTGTGATATAGACTTTCTTCTCTGTCAGCCCCTGTAAATTCTATACTTCACCAGCTGGTATTCTGAAATACAAGGTTAAAAAAAAGATGGTATTTGACCCGCAAGACGAAGTACGTTAGGCATCATTAACAAGCGACGCTTAGAGTCAACATGAGGCTTGAGATGGTTCACCTCCTTCTTGCCATCTTTTCACTGGGCCATTAAGCAGGCTCACATATTTAGCAAGAGCTGTCTTCAGTGCCAGCGGCTTAGGAGACCTAGATATGTTTTAAC
Source organism: Girardinus metallicus (assembly GCA_903067095.1). Taxonomy (NCBI): domain Eukaryota; kingdom Metazoa; phylum Chordata; class Actinopteri; order Cyprinodontiformes; family Poeciliidae; genus Girardinus; species Girardinus metallicus. The sequence goes on from CAEGAE010048668.1 coordinate 17,653, forward strand.
CTGTGGATTCAACATTTAAACTTGCCCTAGTCATATTCAATCCAGGGCCCCAAGGTGTGCATGTAATGATGGGGAGGAATAGAAAGCTTTACAGGAAAGGAAAGTGGTGATGGTGATGAATACCAAGCAGAGAGGTGCTTTTTTTTCCTTAAAATTTAATCTTACAGGAGAGACTCTGTGAATAAAGTATAAGACTTGGTAAAGATCAGGGGTGAAGTGGGACTTGTGGGAGTGTCGATTCCACATTGTTATTGCAAGATGATGGTCATTGAATCAGCCAGTCAGCGAACGGGAAGTCAACAGTTTTTAATATGCTCTTCTGACTCCCCGATGGTTTTCCCTCATATCATCTACATCCTTTCTAAGCAGCATGAGCCTCCTGCCTCCTCTCCTCCAGGGCAGGAGAATCAGAGCTGGTTCTCGCATTTCAGTCCATTTATCTCCTGCTAGATCCAGCTCAGTGATCTTAGCCCTCCATTAGCTTGCCCCGAAAAGCATCCTGTGCAAGTAAACAGAAATTTTAGGGATGGCTCATTTCTTCTCCCTTTTCCCTGTCATCAACCTTGTCTTCTAAATCACTTATACTATCTTCAAAACAACACATTACATCTGCTGTGCCACAAAAGCACAACTCTGGCTTTATGTTATTGAACCCCACATGCAAGTCTTAAAATTTCTGTACCCAGCATAGACAGGAAAAAGCTCTGTAGTGCAGATGTCATAAAGCTGAGATTTCATGAGATAAATTACACCCTTGGTTCCTCAGGGTTTTTGGTGAAGTGAAATCAAACGTCCACAGCCAGCAGTTGGAGAATATAATGTCTTAGACAGATTTACCACATACTATCTGAGGGCAGCAAATAAATCACAACTGTCGACGGCTGTATTTTGTGATTTCTTGTAATTAATACGCTTGAGGTTTTAAACGTTCTGACTTTCATCTCCCATCTGCCTTAATGTTTAATGGTTACAAAATCCTTTGATTTTAAGGGAAACAAATTAGGATTTTGTTTTGTGCTACACTTTTCCAGTTTAACATCTTGTACTATTTTACAAAATCAATACATCAGTCTGCATGTAATTCTATTAATATAATGAATACAGGTGTTGAATATTTATTGAATTAGTTGATGCAGATATTCTTTAAAACCAATTTAGGTCAGATATTCTTTATAGCCTTTCTTAGAAGGAATTTCTGTGGACTGTGAAAGTATCGTGCCGTGGAGATGGTTTCTTAAGCGAGATAGAAAGCTGGTTAGAATTAGTGAGATAATGGATGGACCATAATACAGGACGATCCTAGGAGAAAACATGTTAAAGGCTGTAAAAGGCTTGAGGAAGGGTGAGGAGGATAATGATCCTAAACACACAGATCTACTATGGTATGGTTTAGATTGATGTGTACTCAGGTGTTAGAGTAACACTTAAATCTAAATAATAAATTTGATGTTCACAGTGTCACATTACTTAATTTGGTCCACCTTAATAAAGAAGAACACAAAGAAAATCTGACTTAAGATGAGAGAAGTTGGTGGTAACATTCTCTAAAAGACTTTCAGAAATCAAGGAGCTTAACACATGCGTGTTCCACATTTAAGATTTTTATTTAGAATTTCTTTGGAAAGTCATGAGTCCTTTCCTCTCTGCACCTCTCCAAGTCTAAATTTCACAAAACATTCTGGAGGATAATTATTTTGTTGATTTCATTGTTTAAATGTTTTTGACTTCAAACGCGTCAAACTGTTATGACAGTACTTTGTCTACTTTGTCAAAATTGCTGATTAAATTTTGAAACTAGTAGAATTTTGGGTGCCACAATGTTCACTGTTATTTTACCTGGATAGTTCACCATAGGAACTGATGCTGCCCTCAAAGAATTATTACTTTGAGTTTCTGACCTAAATTGGTTGTAAAAAGTGACATCCTTCCTGTGATGGATGATTTAGAAAGTGTTGATAAAATGTGTCAGATTTCCACAGAAACACATCTAGATTCTGGGGAAATTCCTGGTCCCACACTGCCAAGTCCAATGTACTTCAGGTATTGTAATACTCTTAATACCTGAAAATTTATCAGGCTATTAAAACTGGACTGCCTTGTCATGATTTGCGGTTGTGAGTGGTGAAGGAGAACGTAGGCTGGACCCAGGTTGAGAGGTGAATTATGATTCTTTTAATGAAAACACAGCTCGAATAGTCCAAAGGAGTGGCTCAGTGAGCAGAGGCTAACACTGCTAGCAACTGACACAAGAACTGTTACACGAGAACTGACGACAACACAAGACTGGACAGTGCGACTGTGACGACTGACTGACTGACTGACTGACATAAGACAAACGACATCAGACTAGACAGCTCAGACAACGATCCGACAAGAGACAAAGACAACAGGTGGGTTTAAATACACAGGGAGACAATCAAGGGAGCAACGAGGAGCAGGTGTAACTAATCAGGGGTAGATGGGACAACACAGAGACTCACAGAAAACAGATCTAAGTAAACACACAGAAAAAAACTCAAGTTAACAGAGAAAAACCCGAATCCCAACATGTCTAACATATCAATCACACTAAAACCTATTCAAACAATCATTTCTGGGTACAATTGACTATGAAACATTGTCAGACAGTTTAAAAGGCATGTATGCTCTAATAACAAAGATAGCTAGAACTTAGAAGTTCATTTAGTACACCATGTTAAAATTTTCTTGTGATGTTTTATTATTCAGAAATGGCCCCAGTGACCTTATTCTCTTATTGAATTAAGTTGCATGTGACTGGTCCTTGTAATGTGAAAGAAGTGTCAAATGATGATCAAACACCTTCTTTATTGGAGCATGTCTACAAAAGGAAAAGAAAAAACAGCTCAACAAAGGAAGCTGATAACAACTGTAGTGATAGCCATTATCTGTGATTGGAATGTAATGTCACGCCAGCCTGGTGATGTCAAAGTTTTTCGCTCTGCTATCTCTTGAGTTTGACACAACACAGAATAATTTTTTTCACTACCAGTGCTTTTTCCAAGACCTCATCCTGACCCTGGCATTTCTGTCCAGCTTTAATGTTCTGACTATAAGCACCCCATACTTGGCAATCAGAGATAAAAGACTTAATCTATTAGCTACCGGTCAATATATTATTTTTTTTTTTTTTCAAGGTTTTAGCTTAGGCTTCTTCCTTGCACTAGTATTTTACAAAATAGACACACACATGCAACAAACAAACAAAAACAATGTCTATAAAATATGCAGAGCAATTTAGTATGAGACGCAAAAAGGCAATTAGCTAATTTGGCTGGCGAGAAATATGCTTTGCCTGTCAAGTTTACTGGATGGCTCCCGTTATTCGTGAGTGAAATAGTTTATTTTGGACATTGGATGGCAATCTAAGCTAAATACTGGGATCAGTTGCCATTGTAAATGATTACTGTTGGTCTTACAGCGCCATGAAAAATTGTTTGAGCCCTCATAAATCTCTCCTGTTTTTGTTTTTTTCTCACAATTAAATGTTTCAAACCATTAAGCAGTTTGAATGTTGAAGATAACCTGATTAAATATATGTGGTTACATTTATTAAAGGGAAAATCTGTCAAGACCAACCTGGATTTCTTTGTCTAGCAGAAAAGAGCCTGTCTAAGGTCCCACCTAAGAATCTGAATCAGGTTTTGTTCTGACTTTTATGAGGCCACTACACGACATTCAGTTCTTTTTCCTTTTTTTTTTTAATTTAGAGGTGTTCCTGCTGATGTGTTTGATCGCTGTCCTTCTGAATAACCCAAATGCACTTGAACATAAGGTCACAAACTGATGGCTAAACTTTTAGCATCTTCTAGTGGAGAAAATAATTCATAGTTCTATTTATTACAGCATGCTACTGGTCATAAAAAAGAAAGGCCATCAAGACCATCAAACTACCACTATACAGAGGTAACGGCACACATATAAATGTGTATCAAAGAGTGCAGCATTGTTTAAAGCTGAACACATTCAGAATGTTTATGTGCAGAACAGAAGCTACGGTCCAGTGCGTAACTTTAAAACATATCAGCAATCCAAACAGTGAGGACTCAGTAAGGTCTGCTATTTAGGGAAAATTAAGGTTTCTTATTCAGCTACAGTGATGATGAAGAAATGGAGAAGGAACAAACCAAAGGTTTGTCAGCATTTTTAAATGCTTAAGCTAATTACTTTCCTGAAACAACTTCCACGGGGATGTGGACACAATTGGTACTGGAGAAAATGAGAAAAGGCTCAATAACTACTGTCTGTTGTAGCATTCATACATCCTAAAATCCCTACACAATTATACCTGACTATTCAGAATTAATTAAAAATAATCAATTCAATTTTCAGGAAGTTCTTCACTAGCTGCTCTCTTCAGTTCTAAAACATGATACAATCAGAATATTCTCACAAATTTGAAGAAGGTATTTGTTCAAAGCTGAATGAAGTTAAAAAAAAAAAGTTTCTTTTGATTGAAGTGGAAACATACTGAACTGTGACGTTGAAATCCCAATTTATTAAGTTTCTCAGTTTTAGAGTACCGTTAGCTTCCTATGCCACCTTTGTGGTTCATTGTTGGTATAATATTTTTTCTCAGAAATGTTCTTTTTTATTAGCAAACATAGAAGGATAAACATGGACCCTGGCCTTATCTGAAGCAAGTGTGGACTGCAGTGCTATGAATGTTGTCCTGAGTTCTTCTGTGACCTCTTGGATGAGTTCCTATTAGCTCTTAGAGTACTTTGGGAAGCTGGTGTCTCCTAGGAAAGCCATGAAGTTCTGAAATATAGCTCCCACTAAAGCAACAGAGCAAAACTTTTAATGCTTTCCAGATTGATAGATGAATGACTTTGACATCTTTTTTTTTTTTTTTTTCAGCGAGGCATGATACACTGGTCTATTAATTTTTAGCCTAAGTCATGTTATCATATGGATTCTATGAAGTGCTTTTTATTCTATAGGCCAGCCTATAGAATCACAGCCAGGGCAGAAATCAGGCCTGGTTGTGACTAGTGAAACTGAACAAAGAAGGTTGTTAATCATGCTTAATTAAGTTTTAATTAAGTTTAATTTAACAAGGGGGGAAATTACATTTTCAAACAGGTCTAAGGTGGTTTGAATAACTGTTCTTCTCTAAGGAAAGAATGTTTTTTGTATTTGCTCCGGTTACCTTTCAGACATAAAAATATTCCATGAGATGAAATATTTAAGTGTGTCAAAAAAATAGAACAATATATCTGGAGAGAGGGTAATATTTATTTACATCGCTGGATGGATGGTATCTTTTTAAGCAGTTATAAATGATATATTTCACCCTATTTATTTTAAAAAGCTCTACCTCCTTGTGTTTAATACAATTCCAGCCAAAACAGAAATGTTTGCTGAGCAATAGGAGGCATTTTTACAGCTAATTAATAAATGAGCAAGGGGAAGGAAAATAATTAACGTGTGTGCTCCATACTGATTTCAAACCAATAAACCAAGGCTTTTAATGTTCAAATCACCTCGCCCCCTCCTGATATATAAATCCCCTTTAAATAGAGAACTAATGTTACTGTTGCTCCCGTTGCTTCAATCTCACCACCAGTTGCTACGTGAGCGGCATATTAATAAAATTCAGTCAAAAGATGTCCAGCATGTTCGTTTGTATATTTCTCACCAGAATAAGAGTTGATCAAATATCCTACACATATTACCATATTACCACTGAATATTTCCTGGAAGTGAGAATGTTTAACATGTTTTTTTGTTTTCAGAGAATATTAAGTCAGAAATTCAAGTGTACAGAAAAGTGAACTGTGGAGATTTGCAAGAATTGATATTGACATGCTGATTATTATTGCATTAATATGAACACTACCTATTTTCACAGTGATTGAAAAGATACTTGGGTCAGGAAAAGGTTGTTTCTGTTATTACTGTGGAAAAAGGATTTTGATTAGTTGTTTCCTGACTCAACCACATTTATACCAGAGGCAGCTTTGTAAACAGTGCCTCTAATAATTGTTGACGCAGAATAGGCTTTTGAATTAAACTGAACTGCAACAACAGTGAAAGTTTCAGGTAAAATAAGCGAGTTGAAGCAACCAAAAAACTGCACATGGTCTGATGATTTGTACTGGCCATAACAGCTCCTTTATCAAATAGAGCTCATGTACTAAAAACAAACAAAATTTGCATAGGGGGGAGCCTTCATCTTTTCATGTTTTTATTTAAGAGGTTTATTAATGTCTTGTATCTAAAATATGACATGAAACCAGAATATATCTTATTGAAAATAAAGCACAGGATTGTAGAGCATAACACATAAAGAACTGGTGTTGTCTATCTTCAGGAGTAAGTTGGTGGTAGGTACCGTGCATAAGTTATTAGTCCAGAATAAGGCAAACATTTGACAAAGTAAAACTTAGAAATTCTAATGAACCTAAAATGAAAGTCTTCCTGGCTGTGAAGACCAACACAGGGAGCTGAAAGAAATCATGCATGTTCAGGGAGAACAAACAGATGCCAGGCAGAAATTTGCTGGCACTCAGGACTTTCTTTCTGAACCATTGGTAATGGCTCCAACACTACAGAGTACAGTTTTTGAAAAAAGAAATCTATATGTACTTGTTATTTTTTTTTTTAAAGATTAGATTTAAAGAGTAATGTTGCTAAAAAAAAAAGTAGGTCCATGACAGATTGCTGGCTGTGTTTGAAATAATTGCATTGTGGTTTTCTAATTTTGCTGCTAGAAAAAAAGCATTACCCTTTGACCACTTACAAGTTTGATCCAGATTATTGATGGATCTTTTATAGGATAATTCAGCCATTTTATTCTTTCATTAGAAACAAAGTGGCAATCTCCTCTAAGCTCTCTAGTCCTTGTGTGCAGCTAAGCCCTGCTCTCTCCATTCATTTTCCTTTGGGCAGCAGCACTTCTACCTTCCTATTGATCTGCTGTGCAACATCAACATGCTGGAGTGTCAATTAGAGAACCCCTCCTGCCCATGTATGAGAAGAGAGCTCCTGCTAAAAGTTTCTTTGGGTTGTTTGCCACGTAGCAACTCCTCAGGTTTCAACTGCTTACAACAAATACCCCCTTTTTCCAGCTGGACCCTTGTTTACTTTTATAATCCTCTTGAAAAATAGACAGGACAGTAAAATGATTGGTGTGAAGCTGTGAACTCTCTAATGTGATGTGATAAAAAAAAAAACATGCAACCTTGTGAATGTGCAGTGTCAGGTCTGCAGAGGAGCTTTGTCTGCTTCAAAGAGCACATCCTGCAGGCTTTTTTTGTTTTCAGGTAAAGTGCATTTGTAAGGGCGAGCAGAATGAATAGATCAGAAGAACACATTTTTCTGACTGAAGAGATCCTTCTTGTAGCATTGTTACTCATGGCAACAAAAGAGTAGAGTATTTTTCTGGATCTTCACTGACTTGTTTGTGCATGCTGAAATGCAAGAGATGTTTTTAAAGTAGATTTAAAAACAAGCCATTTCCAGACTGAATTTTGTTTATGAAGAGAGGAGGCTCATGAATCTTGACCAAACTACTGCTTCGGGATCTGTTTAGAAAAGCTAATCTAAAAGAGTGTAATGTTAAGTTTCATTAGGTTAATTGTTGTTATTTGTGCAAATCAGATTTGACCTTTCACTTACAAGATCTTGTAAAAATAATTGTCCTAAAATTGTCTTATCAAACACCATTTTTGTTACATCTCTGAAACAATAAGAAAAACCACCAGTGTATCACTTAGAGTAGCATAGAACATGAAATAGTTTTATTGCAATTGAATTTCTTGTTTACAGACAAATTCTGTGAAGGGGTTGATTATGTCTGTTTAACAGTGAATTTCAGTTTTAAATTCTTGTGTTTTAGCTTGAAACTTGTCATGATTTCATATACATCGTAGAACTGCATTACAATCACATCAAACTTAAGGAAGATAGATATGTCCCAAAGGACACATCCTGGTTCATTAAAAAAGATTTTGTATTTAAAACACGCCTCTTGTAAGTTTATTAGGCAACGTTGTATCCAACCTGGTGGTGAATCCAAAATGAGAAACAAACAGGCATCTTAATGTCAGTGCTTGACATTAAGATACCTGGCTGTTGCAGCTGAAAAACCGATCAGAGCCAGGGTGGGGATCCAGTAAGCTGGGTAAACAGCCACTTTTGATCCAGCTAGGCACTCTTTCCCTGTTCTATCGGGGTGATTCTGGTGCTGAAAGCTGACAGATCCAAACTTATTCTAAACCAGAATTGTTTCCTCTTTTTAGTGTCTCAAATATAATGGATTTAAACATTATGGCTGAAAGTCAGACTTTAAAAATCTCCTTTAGTCTCACAAGACACTGGTAAACTCATAATACAATCCAACTGATATGAGATATTTATTAGTTTTTTTCGATGAGTTTACCAGTAGTGACTAGACAACTTTAGTAGTAACACATTTCATTTTTGATTTCATTTATCCTTCATGACTTTTCTATTAATCTTTTTTGTAAGTGTGATCATATTTGAATCATTCTAAATGTACTGAACTTATATCACACTTTTCTAGTCATACCAATCACTCAAAGCACTTTATATTAGAACTACATTTACATAGTTGCTAAAGTGCTTAGCCCAGGGTCACATCAAGGTTTGGCAAGGGGAAGCTGGAATCAGACTCACAACTTTTAAATTGCAAGACAACTACTCTTTCCAAAGAACCATTGTCATTCCCTGAAAGCTTAAAGATTATGAAGAAATGTTGTCATTCTTCTTCAAGTATGTAATAGAGATCAATCAGTGGAAAGAGAAATGTTCCCCCCTGAGATGTTTTTGGTGGATTGGTGAACCTTCAGAAAAGAACATGCTTTATTATGCTGTGATGTTCTGTTGTTGAAAAGCAAATTAATTAATGATGAGTGAAAGTAAGTTTTCAATGTTTTTGCAGCATCTTTAGTGCAGAAGAGTACAGGGACAATGCCTGTCAACCAACCCAGGAAGATGATGAACTCAAAAAAACTGTCTTCAAAGTGTGAGCTGTCAGAGAAAATGACTCTGACTGCTTTAAGAAGCTGTCAAGAGAAAGTGTGAGTATGTGACTGATGGGACAAGCTACACAATGATCCATTCAACTATTAGCTTATTTCATGGTTCAGTTTTATTCGTGAAAAGGCTTCAGCAACATGGAGTGGCGATAGTTTAAAGGCTTTCTTGATATTACATATCTTGTCTATTTTGTAAGAGTAAATCCTAGATTTCATATTCAAATATCTATTTAATAATTTAATGTTCCAGCTTAAGTATTTTTTGCAAATGTTGCCAAAAGCAGTTGCATTTATGTACAGTTTATTGGGGAGATTTAGTTAAATTATACTTCAATTCACATATAAAAAGAAAAGGTAATTTGTCCAAGTTTCTTTTCTGTAACATTAATCTGCTCCACTTACCTTACTTGTAAAAATAAATATTCTTCAGGCAATCTTTAAAGCTGGAGTAGGTAAGTTATGTACTATATATATATATATTTTTTTTTTTACATATTTATTAAATAATGATTGACACTGCTAAAACTCTACTCCTGGTTTTGCAGATGGCAGTAGAACCAGGGAGGGAGCAAAGGAGCTTGAGATTTCCACAGATTATCTGTCTCATATTATATTGTCACAACATAGTGACAGTTTTCACAAATATGTAAAAAACATGTATTTTTTATAAAAGCTGCCTGCTGCAGCGTTAACACTTTTCTCATTACACAATCTAAACATGCACCATATAGTAAAGCATAATTTGCCCAGTGAGCTCTCATCTTGAAAAAAAAGCTAAGGAGACTACCAACCGACATTTGTGAAGAAAAAATATCTCTGAGGAAAAATTTGGAAAATAATATGTAACACTGAGAGGTGTGGCGTGGAAGGAAATACTCAGCAAAACTTAGCTGTACAGCACACAAAGGTGATTTATTAGGCCTCCGTCACAGCACAATTGAATCAAAATGGCAGCTTTCCCATCAGTCCATTCTTCTCTCTCTGCTACAGACAGCAGTCCACCTTTATACTATTGTCCCCGCCTCCTCAATTTACCCCCAGCCAATCAAAGTCCAG
>CAEGAE010048684.1:0-13447 GCA_903067095.1 Girardinus metallicus
ATCTATCTATCTATCTATCTATCTATCTATCTATCTATCTATCTATCTATCTATCTATCTATCTATCTATCTATCTAATTCTTAACTAGTTCAAGAGAACTAGTTGAGAACCAGGCCCTGTAGGGACCGTCCTAACTAATGTCCTGGTAAAGCAACTTCAGTATCAATATTACACGTCAACAGCACAATTCTTCTCACCCAGCTGTTTATTGCTTTGCTTATACATAAAAAGTGACAGAATACACATGAAGTTTGCTTACATGGAATAAGCCTGCTTTCTGAGAAAATGAAGTCATCTGCACAGCCTCGTCAAATCACTGAGCAGCTCTGTCTTTACAGTTTGCAGAGAGTCCTGTGCATGAGAGCGCAGGGACGACTGCTTTCTGCTGAGTCAGGAAAATATGGAAAGTTTTGTTTGCTCGGCACTGCCAACATGTCCGCTTTGACCTCGCTTTAGGACCATGAGAGGAGTCTTTGAGAATCCATCTGTGTGGCCAGCTGAGCAGGCTCTGTAATGCCATGCTGCACCATGGAGTCTGCAGTAGAACCACCGGGCCTACGAGCCAAACCAGCCATGCTGGCAACACAACCAGAGCTGGGGAAACTCCTCTAATGCCAGATGGAAAAATGATGGAAAAGGGATATATGGGGAAAAAAGGAAGCAACACCAGAAAAAAAAACATACTTCCATTTCTTAATTTGGTGGCGAATGTTGAGAATTTTCATCTTTTACTTAGTCTTATATGCTCAAGCCCAAGTCAAGTCTTTAATGACTAGGAATGTGTCTGGACAGCATTCATACCAGAGGGACTATAGTTGAAATGGCTCCACAAAATAAAGAATAGTCCGTCATAGTAAACTCGAACTCATTTGAATTTGTTTAATGATGCAGTAGCATCAAGTCTTTAAAAACGACTGCACTGCTGGTGTTAATGGAACTCAGTCATGCCATGCCTTTTTAACAGATATTGGAGAAGTCACAAGATCCCGACCAGAACTCATTCATCAGCAGCCTGATGTCTTTAGGCTCTCTAAGGAAGACAGAGTAAGTCTTTCAGTACTTTTCATGCAACCAGCAGCATCTGTTTGTCTCCATCACATTAAAACAGCCTGAACAGTTTGTGCAGACAATTGATCTTCCTGAGTATTAGAAAGCTAAAAAGATTTTTTTTTCAGCCTCAATCAATATAGTGGCTTGGTCTTAGAGTTCTTCCATGAACAAAAGAAAATTGTTCCATTAGCTCTTCTAAAAATCGCCGTACAGTGAAAAAGTGGGTTAAATGAAATAGAAAATGTGAAGTCTTGAGAATGCTGACATTGTTTTATTATGCGATTTTTCAAGCAATGACCAGATTCCCAACTAATAATGTTATCTCGGAAAAAAAATGAACCCTTTCATGTTGGGAGAATGAACTTGCTCGTTTTGCTGGGAGCATCCACAGCCCAGGATCAGACAATCTGCTGGTGTTGGTGGCCAGGGGGTGGAAAGAGAAAACATGACTTCACTTCACCTTCGGAAAACAGAAACATTTTTGTAACTATCCAAAAACTCAAGTAATGGTGCCCAACATTAAAACTCCAAGAAAAGCAGGTTAAACATTAAAAAGCATGTTGAATATATATTTAACTTAATTAATAATCCATCGTCTAAACCAGCATATGCTTGGAGAGCTGCGGAGGGGCTGGTCCCCATCTGTAGAGGCCATTGGATGAAATACATCCTAGTCGGGTTATAATCTATATCAGGACAAACAATCAGGCACAACATCACACACACTGTAGCTAAGGACAATTTGGAGAGAACATTTTCAACCACCAATATGAGCTGAAAAAGATGCACTTTTAATTGTAAAATAACTTCTACGAAATTTAGCACGCATTTTTTCATTTAAATGTATCACCAAAATAAAAAAAATACATATTTAATGTTTTTTTAATCATTTATAGCTGTTAATAATCAACATGTTCTACTAGGGATGCACCAATTTCAGTCTTCTGGCCGATCACTGGTTACCGATTTTTAAGAAGCCTGACCTGCCAATTCTAATTTTGCCAGATGCTGATTCTTTTTGTCGGAAATATTGCTAAATATAGCAGGAAAGCCACTGAGTTAGTAACAGTGGGGTGACTATTGTTAACTGCAAACTTGCAGACATGATCTGGTGGGTGGGTCTGTCAGTCAAGCCTCTCACACAGCAGAGCAATAGAGAACAGTGGTTGAGTTTTAGGCCTTAGAGGCCTTAGAGGCCCAATCATCCCAAAATTAAGGAAATCGAGGATAATTAATCTGTCGGTCGATTTATTGATGCACCATTATATTCTATTATATTAGCAGCAGAGGGAATCATTTCATTTGTAAAAAAAAAGCAATTACATCATGCTATAAATTTTTGTGTAAATACCACGGAGCCATAAAATGTCAAGAGAATTGGTCACCAGCTGAAGTATGACCATGTTGAAAATCCACAGAGGTGGAGACATGGAAACCCCTCCCGGTGGTTGTGTTTAAAGAGCTGGTGGCAGGCGCTCTTAAACGTTCCTCCACTAGCGTTTTAATGAGACACAGCACAGCCTAACGTCACTTACTTAAAGCCATGATTTTACACCACACAGTCTACAGTACATCTGGCAGACAGGGACACTAATACACTGTCACCCTCTTTATTTGCTCACACATACAGTTTGCACTGTTTAGCATTGACCTTCTTTGAATGGCAATAGCATTCTCAGGTAGCTATCCTCTGATTCTCTCTTTATCTTATTGATCCCAAAAACACTTAAGACGAGATTGCAGCTGAGTTGGTCGGTTGGTCAAACTGTGGTCATCCCGGTTTCAATTCCCTGGCCATTTGCCGTCTTCCCCTGCTTTCTACTACCTACTTTCTACCCATTTACTGTACAATAAAAGTCCCTAGAGCTTAAAAGGGACCAGATTGAAAGCATGGAGGCTTTAAAAGGTGCCATATTTTTTCCCCACTGTCCATACAGTTATCTAGAAAGGAAAAAAAAACGTAACTATGTAACTAAGAATAACAATAACCAAAAAATCAACAACCAAATTTCTTTGCATCAGTACTGTGATGCCATACCTGATGATGTTATCTGCTTTTCTAGCTCTTCCTCAGAGCTGTAGATAGCAGGGATGCAGCGATCTGCTCTTTTCACTTAGAGTACCAACACTGATTTCTCAGGTTTAGTCTTGGCCGTCACAGAAAAACCAGCTAAATTGACTTAAAATGGTTCTTTTTTATAAAATACAGACATAAATGTACCGAATTACAGATTCATTTGATAACTATGCATCAGTACACAACACTGAAATACGCTAACAGGTTGACAAATTTGATCAAACATGTAAAAACACCTTTCATTTGTCAGTCAGTGCAGTTAGAACAGCCAATGTAAAATAAATAATAAAGAAACTGAAAAACCCAACAGCTTGACTACTTCGGTTAAAAATGTAAAAATAAACTGTAACAAACCTTCCAAATAGTTCAGCAAGTCCAAATAAGAATTTCAAATATAATGTAAAATAAATAATGAAGCATGATGTCACTCGGAGAACAAAGCATAGGATTAGAATGAATATATCTGCCTTAAGGATTGGGAACACTGTCATCGATATTGCGACCTATGTGGATACTGATGTTGAATCAGAGTATCACTAGTACAGATAATAATGTATAATATGCCCTTGGAGATTGCATCCATCCATTTTCTAACACCCTTGTCCCTAGTGGGGTCTGGAGGGTTGCTGGTGTCTATCTCCAGCTAAGGTTCCGGGTGAGAGGCGGGGTCACCCTGGACAGGTCGCCAGTCAGTCTCAGGGCAACACAAAGACAGATAACCATGCACACACACACTCACACCTAGGGAGAATTTAGAGAGACCAATTAGTCATGTTTTTGGACTGTGGGAGGAAGCCGGAGAACCCGGAGAGAACCCACCATGCACAGGGAGAACATGCAAACTCCATGTAGAAAGACCCAGGGGCGGGTTCTACCAAGGCAGCAGTTCTACCAACTGCGCCACTGTGCAGCCCTCGGGAGATTTCAATTGAAAATATAAAGGGCATTTTTACCGGCATGCATCTAATTCAAAGCACATAGAAGATTTTCATTTCAAAGCAGCCAGCAGGAACTCCTCGTCTTTACTCTACATAACTGTCAAATATCAGATTTTAAATTAATCACAGATTTTCACCTTTAGCTCTCTATGAAGTTGGAGATGAGGCTCTGGCCATGAACCGATTTCCAGCATCAATCTGCACCAAAATTTTAAAAAGTTACAGTTTTGAAACAGACTTTAACACATCATTTTATTAATGTAAAGCTCTTCCAGAAGAGCTTTATGCATGTTCACTAATGAGCCGAAGCAGACTGGCTGTTGCAGCTGATTGACTAACTAACTAAATATTTTATACTTGAGTTATTCTACAAAATGCAGATCTGAAAACAACACACATAAAAACTATTAGTATGTAGTTTTGTCTACTTAAAGACATTTTTAGTAGCTAATGTGTGAGTGTGATGCTCAGACTCTGATCCTCAGGCTCAAGAAAGTCCTGAGTTTGATTCTTCCTGGCCAGATTCTTCCTGTGTGAACTTAGCCTGTCCTTTACATGTTTAAGTTCAAGATCTGCCTCTGCACAATGAACTGTCATGTAAAACTGGAAAACTGTGTTGTTGCCTTTAAATCTGCTGGTGTTCAATGCAAGAAAGACCTTTTTCTATTCCTGTAGACTATCCAGATGCCACTGAAATCTAACACATGTTAACAGTGTTTCTTTTTAGTGCTGAACAGGGATTAATCCAGTCACATGCACACTTGGGGGGAAGATTAGATCTATTTGGCACAATTCAGTCCTTTCCCCAGGGAAAACGACTGTACATAAGTCGGATGGGTTGCAGTCAAAACATCCATTTAGCAATCTGACTGAGTTGCGTGGCAGGCAGATGCTCAGGCGGGACGCCCGACATGGACTTTTCCTATCGTAAATGCAACAGAAATCTATTAACAGCATAAACACTTTTAACAAAGAATAGATAGATTCCAAATGTATTTGTTTACAGCTAGACACGACTCACTCATTAAGGGTGTGGGATCCACTCAGGCCATCTCTTGAGCAGATTTTCCTTCACCTTTTTAAACAAATAAAAGCAGAAAATTAAGACCGTCTGGTAAGTATAATCATCTGTGTTATTCCATCAGTGTCTCAGCACGTTTCACATCTGCATGCAGTTTAATTTTAGAGCCTCGTTGCAGTCATACACGTTGTCGTTAGGTAAGTAGAACCACAGACAGTAGACTCCTGTTCTCCAGACACATGTGGGTTTCTCAGACGGGAGAAGAAAGCGGGGGTGACTGCAGATTTCCCTTGCTGAAGCCCACTGCTATGACTCCGCTGTGACACATCCAGCGAGTGTGTCTCTTAATGCCCCCAGGCAGGACTGGCTCACTGATGACGCAGACTTGAAGTTATCAGGATCGCAAAAGTAAAGGGGAATATGACCTTAAGGCCACTTTCCTCACGTTTGCCTTTTTTTCCCAATTAGAATAAGCCTGTTTGCTGGTGCGGGCAGAGGAAATGTGTCACAGTGTCTGGTGTTGGTAGAAAGAGTTCTGTGTTTGGTGATGGAATGTCTTCCACAAGGCCAGACAATGATTTCTTCTTCATGCGGCCTTGCAAAGGACTTAGTTACCTGCTTTCACAGGTCACGCCAGGTCTCAGGGCCAAACAGTGCATGTTTGTATGTGTTCTTCAGGCCGAGCTCTTTCATCGCCTGTTTAATGAAGTCCAGATGCTCACGCAGATGGTCACCGGCTCAGCCTAACAATGGAACCGTCCTTAGCAGCTGCCTGAACCAAAGTCCAGATGTGTCTGAGCGACGCTGAGAGACGAACGAACGGAATCTGGGACACTCAGCAAAAAGAAGATAAGAAAGGATTCAAACTGCACCATAGGTGGGTGATATGCTGCCTATTAAATGTCCACAGCAAAGGAACATTTATGACTAAATGACCCATAAATCAGCTTCCTGACAATATTTACAAATTTCAAAATATGAGCTATTGGCCTCATCTGAGCAAGCCTTTGTTTCAATGGTGACATATATCTCTAATCTCTAATAAAGTGCTAGTTAAAGTTTTAGTTTTAAAGGGCTGTGCTAGTTACTTAAGTAAAAATAGTCCCAGTGATGAAGGCCTCTTCAAAATTTCCGTCTTCATGCACAAGAAAACACATCCTGTGTTTCCATTTGAAATGTCCGCAAGCCTTTGTCGATATTGTGCTAAAACGCACAATTTTGAAATTACGGTGTTTGAATTAAACAAGAAATGAAATTAAAATCACATGTATAAGCTTCATCACGTGATAAGTCATTAAAAAGCATGGCAGCGACAGATGTAAACAGTTACAAGAGTAATATTTATATTTCAGGCATTATGCTAAGCACTCATCATCAGCCAATCAGAGGAGACCTCAGTGACTGACTCAGGCATTGGAGCAACAAGCCTCGCCTATTTGGGAGAGACTACATGAGCTGCGTTTTGGGGAAAATGTATTCTGCAAGCGCTATGGATTCAACATGGAATGAAGAATCCATAACATGGAATGACACGCAACTTTTTGTGAACTGTGATGCTGTGAGAGCTCACAAAAACAAGCCATCATCCTCCTGCTATTTTGTCTTCTTTCTCAGTTATGCCAGTAGTATCATCTAGATGTTTCCATTTCAGTTTTGCAAAATACACCAACTTTGATGTGGCTGAAAAAAACCGCCTCATCCTATTGCAAAAATGTTTTATCTGAAAATTTGAGCCTTTTTGATATTGCTGTTTTTCCATTGAGCCAATTTATTTTTGTAATTTCAAATTCCTCAAATGGGAATTATAAAAATAATTTTGCTTAGTAGAAACACACCAGTTTCAACAAAACGTTTTGGTGCTGGGATGAGGTGACTTTTCAGCATTATCGAACTTTGTGTATTTCGCAAAGCTGCAATGGAGACACTTTTTTTCACATCACACGAGTCACTGCAGTTTATGTCTAACAGCAAAGTGCTTATTTGTAGGCACTGGCTTTCTTGAACAATTATGTTTTATTTACTGGTTACAGTCCTGAACTGACTGTGGTCATTAAAGTCACGATAGGACACAGCTGATGTTTTGGATGTTTGATCCAGGGTTCAGCAGCGGAGCAGGGCAGGAAGACAGCAACAGCACTGAGGTTACACAAACAGGACGTCCGGGATTCATTCTCACAATACACACAGAGATACATAACGGGCCGGGAAGTGAGCTGGGCTCAGGGACAATGACTCAAACTGTCAGAGAGAGGTGCGCAGGAATCAGTGCAATTATGAAATCAAAACAACTTCCTTAAATCTTCTTCTCTGGTCTGTAAATACTGTAAAGGAGTTTTAGTCTCACAGAGGCAAATTAACTCTTTCTGTAGAGAATACACCTTTAAGTCACGCATTTTGAAAAAGCATATTTTAACATTTTGTTTTTGTAGTATTTCTTACATTTTATACAGTCAGAGCCTCACAAAGTAAAAACCTGCTTTAAAAATAAACGCTAAAAATAAATTATCATGCTGGTCACATACAGCACTGTTCCCCTGGGAAACAGTGTGGTATAATTTACTATAATTGCCGTCCACAACACAAAAAAAGTTCAAACAGCAAAATCTACAATATCAGCAAATTTTTTGTTTCGCAGTTATTAATAATTACTATTCTCAATAGTTTATTTTCTGTTGGATTCACCTCAATGAAACAGGAAGGTGTGGTGATTTGAGTTTCTGTGTTTGTTTTTGGTTCTGTTTCTGTCCTGTCTTGATTGTCCCCAGGTGTGTCTTGTTCCCTGATTACCTTCTGTGTATTTAATGTTGTCTCTGTCTGTTGTCGGATCCTTGTCAAACTGTTTGTGTTCCTCATCGGTGTCTCTTAAGTTCCTTGTTTACCTGTTGCTACCAGTTGTGAGCATTTTCCTTCCGCTCGACTGTGCTGCCTGTTTTTTGGAACATTTGTGGATTTATCATTAAATTATCATTTTTTTATCACCTCCTTCTGGTCCTACGGCGTCTCCCTCACCGTCTCTCACCACGATTCGTGACAAAAGGAGCACATTACTCTCTTGTTTTGTTGGGTTACAGTGAGAATCTGAGTTAGACCTGGGAGGTCAGACCTCAGATGAAACTGATCGGTCAGTCAGGAAACACCAGAACCCGATACAATGTTGGAACCATTTTTTGTGCCTTTAGTTTATATGATCTTTGTTGTAAATCGACGCTTAAGAAATGACTGAATCTGAATCTTTATATAACAGGTTCTTATACTGGAGTTGAATTGTTGCAACTTGTTGCAACATTTTCCTTGCATTAGCTCCAGCTGACTCTGCCACCGCCAACCAAAAGGAGGTGAGGAATTTCAAGTTTCCTTTAGAAATTCCAGATTGGAGAATTTTTCTGTTTTTTAGGTCTTTCCCCACCCTCGTTTCTTTCCTCCACCCGGAATACCTTGTTGTATTTCCATCTAAAAAGTTCCTTGTTTGCGCAGACAAAGCGCGGTCAGTCAGGTCTGCAGCTGACCACTCTGGAGGCGCAGTGGCTTTTGGGGAGACAGAAAATGTGAGTTTTAACTTTGCGGCAGGTTTGTAGACACGAGATGAAAAAAAGACGAGGTAAGCTGAGTTGCCATTGCTTTCTCTCTCTCTTTCTCTCACATACACACAAACCGTGGTTCAAAAATACCCCAGGGGCCCTTCACAAAGACACAAAACAAGCAACCCGCAGAGCTAACTGCCTTATTAGCTGTGCTGCTCTCTGGAGCTACAATACCTTAAAGGACCAGAGACTCGACTGATGAGGCAGAAAAGATCCATCACAGCCACAAAGTGACCTTAAGCCCAGTGGGAGTGCAGAGACACGGGACAGAACACAGGTCCTCTCTCACAGCTGTCAGCAAGCAGCAGCTAAACTAAACAAGCGGGCCCATTCAGATGAAGTATAACAGCAGGCGTGAAAATCTCCTTTTAACGCGAATCCCTTCTGTTCCACTGATCGGCCACGCCAGAGGAGATACATCAGCCACCTGCAGCTTGTCTTCTGAAACTGAACCGGCTCATTGGGCCTAACAAGCATTTTGCATTTCACATTCATTAATCAGCGTTTAAAAGAAAGCAAAAAAGACTGCTGTCAAGTGGCATTGCTTCTTAAAGCGCGCTTTCTCACTCCACTGCCAGTCACATAATCCAATTAATGCCTGTCCAGATTCCCTTTCTTTTGGATTGCAAATGGGAGCAGAATATTTTAGGTTTTCTGAAAATGTTTGGATTTATTTCCAATTACGAGCTGGCATGGGCCGGCTCGTCATTAGATGATTTTGTTTCTTACCAAATCCAGTGTTTTTTCCCTCTTTTTTCTTTCTTCCAAGGATACAAATGCAAAATCCACTTTTTTTTTTTAGCTCTTAGATACATGGTGTTGGTTACTTGGAGACTCTTGTAAAAGTTTAATTTAGTTTCTCCTGGTGCTGAATAAATATCTTCATGTTCTTTTGGGTCATATTTTTTCAGTCCATTCAGTTTTCTCCATTCCCTATTACGTTATTATTATTATTATTGTAATGTTATAATATTTGCTGTCATTGATTTCTGTATAATTTTACAAATCTGACAATTTTATTTCTTGCAATCATTTTGTAGTCCAAGTTCAATGATGAAGAATCTATAAGTGGATAAGTCAAAATATTGTGTTGTTGGCCATTTTAGCTTTTCACATCGTCTCACAGCATCAGGTTGCTGAAGAACTTCTTCATTGATTGAGGTCAGCTCCTTCTGCTTATGGAAACAGAAAACACACCAAACTACAGAAGCCCAAGTAGTGAACTGGTGGAAAAAAAATTCTTGATTTTCCAAAAAAATCATATCTTCACAAATGGCAAATTTAATTAATCAATAAAATGTATTTATTTCCCAGCCCTAGGCCATACACAATGATTTTACTTTATAGTTTTTTTTCATAGTAAAAGGTTTAACAAATCACAATTGTTTTGAAGAATCTAACTAGAAGGAAAAATTCCACTCTATTTTTGGCTAGTTTATGTATTTGCTCTTTTATGCTTGTCTAATAAGGTGATCGTATCGTTACAATGTTCCCCTTTTCTATATTTCCACAAACAATAAAGATCTCATGAAGCATGTTTTGAACATCTGACCAATGTATTTTAGTAGAGATGATGAAATGCAGTCAAAACCCATTCAAACTAAACAGTTAAGTTCAGCTAGGATAAGCTCCAAAGCAAATGCTAGGCTAGGTTTAGCCTTGTTAGCAGCTAAGCGTTAGCCTATCAGTCATTCTCTTACATTTCCTGTCACCCTGTCCCTCCTTCTTTCCTTTTTTATACAAACTTCTCCCACATAGAACAGCTCCAACGTAATTTAAAAGTGTTGGAGGTTTCTCCAGTGCTTTCGTAACTGAGTGTTAGCTCAACTAAAAAAACAGTGTTTATGTGTCTTTTTTTTTTTTTTTTACCTCAACATTAAAACTATAACAGGGCTTGAAGTTTCAAACCTTCATATTCCCCGCTGTAATATCAGCTTATGTTGATTTCACCATAAACAAACATTTAGGAGTGACAAAAAAGAGATTGTTCTATAGCATTGACCATAAAAAGTCCCAATTGCTCTCAAATTAGCCAACTGGTATCTCTGTCCCCTGCCCAACCTGCCTGTGTGTTCTACAAGAGGTCGTGACCCCAGAGGTCCAGGGAGAGAGGTGGGAGTTTACACTGGGGGGGCGAGGAGGATTCCCAGGCCGGCCAAACATGCCTTAACCATAGAGACTCTGCAAGACGCTTCATCTGATGGACAGCAGTGGTGCTGCTATGTGTTTGTCCCCCAGACAAAGGCGAAAAGCGAGAGTGAAGGACGGAGTGGAGTCAGGACGGAGAAGATTGCTGGGTGATTAAGTCTTTTCTCGAAAAAGGCAAATGGGCAGGAACAAGTGTTTTAGGGGAAGTAAACATCACACAATCCTCAATGGTCCCAGTGCCACCAGTATAATAAAGCATAAATACATGGTGCCGGGTTTAAATCCAGACTCCTGCGCAAACATCCTGCTGAGGACGGCTCCTTTTGAATCAGAGAGGAGCACCCTGTCATCGCTGAGTAAGACATCGGCTTTGTGTCCTGTGTGTACAAAGTGTGTGTGTGTTTGTGTGTGTCGATGCTGATGCAATGTCTGTAAAGATTGTCACACCCCTGAGAGCCAGATCCAGGGGTCTTCAAGAGCAACTTAATAGAGTCTAAGTTCAATTTTAGAATCAATTCTCCCCTGGAGGACTGGAGGAATTTAAAGATGCTTAACAAAGGAAACGTCTCACTGCTGAAGGTCGCTGCTATGGAGCACAGTTATGAAATTATTTTCAGTTGCTCCTGTGTGTGTGCTGGGCTTTTTTCAGTCAGAAACCTGTAAAAGATTTCAGAGTGTTTTCATTAGAATAAAACAGATCCGTCACTAACCTCTGACTCGGACCACAGCGTGGCTATCACTCGACGGCAGTTCTGCCCAGACGGGGCGGACGGAGAAACTTTGTTTGCATTTTTGCCGTGAGTCGCCCGGTGACGGAAAATCCACTGACCATTGTCTTTAAACAGCCAGACCATTTTCTTTACAGCTGAGAAGCAGAGATACCAGCTGCTGACTGGAATCAGAGGATTCTTTCTTTTACAAGAGCAGCAGTGATTGGTGGGAGTACAGCAGGAAATCATAATTTAAACTTTTTTTGTCCTGTCAATGAACACATCATACCAGGCACTGTCAAGTAGAGCTGCACATTATGAGGAATTTCAACCATTACAGCAATATTAACGAGTGAACTATCACAATCACAAAGAACTGCTTTAAAACAATACTTAAGATGACTTCATATATTAAAGGAGATCGCGGACTCGCCCATCAGGTCACGTCTGCACCTGCGCAGTTAACAACAGTCACTTCACTGCTACCAACTGGGCAACTTTGTCACCATATTAACAACTTTTCAGACAAAAAAAAGAGAGTGGTTCAACAAATGGATCAATTTTAATTCTCAATAAATGTACTTATCCTGTAAAAGCAACAAATTGAGTTAAATTTATTTACGTCTAAATATTTTGTTCTGCATAGTAAAACCAATACGAGGACGATCTGGTTTTCCTTTATTTATTTATTTTTTTATTCCATGGATGTAAAAGGGACCAAAATGTGCTGCATGTTTCTTTTCTGTTTGAATCCAAGAAAAATTAAAGGAGTTACACTATTCTCATGTATCCATCAAAACCAATGTCTCTAATTTTTATGTCATTTTTATCTAACTTAAAAAGTGCATCGGTAAATGTTGGTTCATGAATTAAAAGATGGAAAATGCTGGTAGTTTTTAGCTTTAATACACATGAGAAGAATACAAAAACAAATCCATTCTTTCGCCAGATATTTTATTTGAGTGATTTTTCTATAAAAAAGTAAATTAATTAAAAATATTTTTTTTTTTCTTATATTCCTGACAGCCTTTGTAAAACAGGGAAATTATACAATATTATAATTAAACTGAGCAGCATGACTAAGATTAGATAACTGTAGAACAGAATAGCTAATATTAGATATATATAGTATGAGCCAATTTTTTGTGTGATTGGCTGAGATTGGTGATCAGCCAATCACCTTGATCAAAAATCCGCAGCACATTTTCTTACTTTATGTGCATAAAAATGAAAATCAGCCAAAAGAAAACCAAAAGTCAACCGGCTAGGCCATGACTACAGTAATTTATGCTGTTATAACGAGACCTTTTTTATAGCTTAAGTAAGGAAATAGTGTTTTAATAATATGAAATTGAGCTTCTCAACCACAAAAAATCTGTTTTACCAGTCAGTAACAGTCATCCCCAGTGACTACAATTCTCCCAAAGTACGGCATCATGGTGATTTTCCTTCAGGGGATTAGAAATAATAAGTGACTGTTGCTGCCAGCGGCAGAACCGTTGAGTCATAAAAGAAAAAAAAACAAAAGAAAAAAATAAAAAACTGGTAGATCTGCACACACTGGATCTCCCTGGATCTGTGGGAGCAAATCTGCTCCGTCTCACACTGTGGAGCCTGAAATGTCCCTCTGTTCTCTGCTGCATGTCATGTTTCATCTCAAACTGAATCACAGCGTCGCTCTGAAAGCAGGAGGAGAAGGTTTCACTCTGCTGGCGAAAACGAACGAAATGCATTCAGACGATCTAAAGGGAGGAGGGAAGGAGGGAAAGGACATGAGACGGTAGGAGACATGACAAGGAGGAATGGCAGGATGCAACAAGGAAGGAAGAACACAAGGGAGGAAAGGAGGAAGGAAGGAAGGAAGGAAGGAAGGAAGGAAGGAAGGAAGGAAGGAAGGAAGGAAGGAAGGAAGGAAGGAAGG